>CM061535.1:99148865-99197646 GCA_030545055.2 Neoaliturus tenellus
ACCGAATGCAATAATACCATAATGGTTTGAAAAGACTTCACCACTTTGTTCAAATAAAAAATAAATAACTCCCAAAGCTTATAAATAAATGTAATAGGATGTGAAGATAAGGAAATATAATTTAATACTGAGAATTTGCTACCTCTTACTTGAAAAACCTAACCTAGATATTTTAGTACGTTGCACATTATTTGTTTACCACATCTAGAGAGTAATGTGATACGACCTTCCTACTCACCACTTTTTAAATGAAATTTACTTGATTGCTTATCCCTATATATTTTCTTTAATATTAGCTGATAAAATATCTATAAATTAGTTTGATGTCTTCTTGCATTCCTTTGTAGAACACACTGTACATAGAAAACCTGTCTATTTGGAAATACAATATGCAACAATGACTTATGTCTTAGATTATTATGACTGGGTATCCATGGGGTTATAGGACTCGCATTTAATACAAAAGGGAGCCGTTTGATCCTGAATATAATAGATTTCATAAGATTTCGAAACTGGTCTTAGCTGCATTTGTTTCTTGGAATATTAACTAAAGGTCCTTACAAATAAATCAGAAAGCCTTTGTCGGTAGAAAGTTACCTAATCACACATAATCACCTTAAAATACGTACCACGTTGCATAGGCGTTTTAGAAAAAGTATCAATGATTATTATTATTGCATGAACATAATTTTCGTAATATTGTGTGGAAAAAATATGAGTGCCTTGCGCCTTATTTCAATAATTTCTTAATAAAATTACCATGGACAGTCTTTATGACAAAAATCTGTATGGGCAATTGGAGTTGAAGAAAATATTCGCAACGAAAAATAAAAAAAAAAACAACAAAGTAGGCCTACTATTAATCCAAACAGTTATAAAAATAGAAACCATAATTTATCCAAATTGTAACCGAGTGACTACAGCGGAAGAGGGAAGGGACCGTACAAATCAAAAGCCCCGATACAATATTGACGAAAGATTACGGAATTGAGGCGAACAAAAGCATAATTGAAGAGCGCGTAATAAGAACCTAATATTGGCTCAGTGCATCAGTTCGGTTGGTGGCAACAAATAATTGGAGATCTGGTCCGTCCCGCGTGATTTTTTCGATGTTTGTTTTCCCATCCGCTATTTGTTCAGGGGATTTCCATTGTTTGATATCAGGTTTATATCAAAGTCCATACCGAGTTATTTAAAAGCTTCGATCTCCCAGGCAATTTCTCGCTGTTTGAGATCTCTTTATCTTGAACAATATTTCAAACGATTAACAATAACCTTATAAGTCTAGGTATTAACTGTGTTGGGAGAACCTTATATAATAATTATTTCAGTATTAGGTTACGAGTCATGTTTAAATAGATTTTTACTCTACAATAGAACAGGTTTGTAAGTTTTTCTATAATTAATAAATTAGATTTTTTCTACCGTGTAGATAATGTATATAAGTTATGCTTTTATCTCATAACTAAATTATTTTTAAACGTGTTTAGAGAACGTTTGAACCATTTTCGAGATTAGTGTGCAACATGCTTTACTCCTATTGGCGTATGGGATTTTTATGTATTTTTTTTATTTTCAAATTCAGGGTGTTTATAAAAGAATCTAACGGTTTTAAGTACTATTCAAATGCCATTTAACAAAATAATTACTCAAAAATATTCTGAAAGTTTTTGTACTCCAATTAAACAATTAAAGTTCAGTTTGAGCACACTTCACTGACCTGCAAATGTTTAAATTAAAATAAAATTTTCTTAGGTTCTTGTCAGCTGAGCGAATTTAAATGAAGCAATTGCTTCAGCAATCCTCCCCTGTGGGTGTTAAAGGCCAGGGATATTTTCACTATTATTTTATATTACAAACAGATCTGGAGGTGTAGTGTCTCCTAGGGCTACGCTACGGCAATACAATTGGGTCGGTAATTTTGATCCTGATTTCACGATCAGAAGAACTTAACCCAATCCCCGACTAATAATAATAATACTAATATTCGTATTACTTTTTGTGTAGGGAGACACTGCCCGGAGATCTCACAAATTTTTGGTGCATTTTCGGTGGACTCGGTCTGCCAAAATATCTTGGAGGATAAGGGCAACTGGGATTGTTTACTGCAGCTAGTCTGGGGCATCCTTCTAGAAAAGAAAACCGAAATTTACTAATAGTTCTCCTCTCCTGTTAGGCCTGCACCTTTTTGTTTTCTATGCAGGTGGGCCAACGGCTTATCGTGACTTCCGAACCACGAGACCGGCCTGATTCTTCAACTGCCAGTCTATGAACCACCAGATACTTGTTCTTTGCAGCATAAAATAATAGCAATTCTTGCCATCAGGAGGGTACAGGAATTTCGGAAATATCTTACTCAAAACTTGCTAGACTGCCAACAATGTGGGGAAATATATTTTACACTTAAACATTTTCAGGACAATGAGTTGTGCTCATGTTGACCAGTATATGTGAAAAATTAGTTGAGTGGAATGAAGAACCGACGTGGCCGTTGAAAGGGGAAATCCTAAAAAGTGTTTTACTCACTCCAAGATAATGTCAGGAAGGAGATATAATCGCCCACACAAAAATGCTAGTTTAAAAAAATTAATGATTGTTTAAGTGATGAAATCCCTTACAAATCCGTACCTTTCAATATGAAAAAAACTTGAAAACTAAGCTGATAGCGGAATATTTTACATGAAATATAAGTGTTTGAAATTAAATTTCCTTTAAATTAAATTTAGTCTTATGTTTATGTACTCGTATGATATATTTATCCAACATAGAAAAACACTTTTACTAGTAGAAAAAACTGTTAAGGTATTTTATTCATTTATTGCAATACGTCTTCTTCAGAAATCCTTGACCCTTTATTCACAGTTTAGGGAAGCTTTTACAGACGCGTAAAATATTTTTTACACGAGTACTAAAACCCGAAGTGGAGTTTCGTGATAAAGTGTTACGATCAGGCGATGTTGTATCGGCGGCGGCGGCGTGCTACCCGTCGATATCACGACACACATCACGATATCCGTGAGACGATATCTCGGACGGGCGAAAGGAAACGAAAAGAAATGATAGAAATTGGAAATGGTGATTGATCTTTAGTAAATGATATGTGGTCACGCAGATCTGGAATTCGCGTGTCCCAAACTACTTAGTGATAGAAAAATATGACATATAATGGGAGGGGTTGGATCTAACGGAGGGGCCGTGGGAGACTGGCGGGTACGACGGTCAAAGGAGGCTTTACTGCCAGAGAAATCTATCGGAGGATAGCTTTGTTGAGGACAAATTAAAACATTTATAAGCCCTCTATTGTGGCTCATTGAAATTTACACATAAATGTGCATAATTTCTAGATAAAAATAAGACTTTCAAGTAAAAATTACGTGTATTTCGATTTGATCGAGTCTTGAGCTTAAGTTCAAATACTAGGAGCTTAAAGTTTAAAATTTTAGTGGATGGAAATCCATCAACATAGATATATGGTGTGATATAATTTTGTAACCCAGGGTTTTACATGTGGAGATTTTAAAGCCTTTCACTCTATTTTTATACACTGGGTATACAGTATATTCCGGGCTTGGATATTAGGTTGGATATTTAAAAATTGAAAGCTTAGAAGTTGTAAGAAATAAAAAAATATGATTATACTTTAATATTAAATAGCAGGGTATATTTCCGGACACCCAATCAAATGGCTAGACATGCCGAAAGGGCTAGGTGACGGAACATTTGTATACTAGAGTATATCTATATAGCAACATTTTAAATGCAATAAAGATAAATATTCTACCTTTTCTGCTCAGGTTTGAGACCTGACGTTTGGAATTCACACACTTTTAATTTTATGTATGATATTACCTAGCTTTTTTTAGGGGTGTTCGCTAAGGTAGTATCATAAAAAAAATTTGCCTATTTCATATTGTACGTAATTTTGTTTATTTATTTCCAAGCCACATTTACATGAATTGGCAATATGTGATGATTGACAAGGGAAAATAACTAATATGCAAAATTGAATACAATAAATATCATGCAGGGTCAAGCCACAATAGATATAGGATTAATGAAAATAATACAAAAATGCTGTACGTACAAAATCAATAATTCGATGAGGTATATACTGAATAAGCCCAAATATCCATTATATGCCAATCCATAATATTTGCTCATGTTTACAAACTGATTGTTACCATATAACAAAATAAATAGTTTCAAACATACAAAAACATGCTAACAATGCATTTGGCTCATGTGAATAACAAATAGTTGCAGAGTCTATGCAATGTTCATTTTTCTACTTTCAGGAGAAGAGCAGCAGCACGGCTACTTATCTGACTTTATCGCAAAAGAGGTCGCAATCCAAGGCCATGCCTGGTTACCAATCCGAACAGATGGACTGTAGTAGTCAAAAGCTGCTCTGTGGTGCCTGCGATTTAGAAGATTTCGGGATCTTGTAGCTCTTGATGGAATTTTTAAGTCAATCTCTGCAAGAAGTCCTGGGTAGCAAATGTGGCCTTTATGGATTTTAAACAGAAGAATGAGAATATACAACATGTACAAAATAAATAATTAACAAAGCATTCACAAATAAAGAGACATGACACTTCAATACGTGAATTTGATGACAGATAGCTTATCACAATAATAATTTATTTCATTGATTGTTGCTTTAATTAATTCTCAAGCAGCTTGAAGTGGTTGTTTAGTACATGTACATTCAATGTGTGTTGTTGTGTGTTTGATGAGTGGTAGTTATTTATGAGTCTGAGCTTTGCGCTTGTTAGCAGTAACTGAGGATGGAGATGCAGGAGCAAGAGGAAAGTCCGTGTGGGTTCACCAAAAATAAATGGAACCAGACATTTCCTCGTACATGTAATATATTATTAATATATTGTAATATATGTTTACTGAAAATAAAATACAGAGTACAAATAAACGCACTCTAACAACTTATCAGTGAATAACTCACTTCACTCATCCTCAGCCATGTTCGGTGACGTTCGAGACCGAGCTCTTCGTTCCGCGGCGGTGGGAGCGGGAAAATGCAACATGTTCCAAACTGGCGGGACGACGGGAGCGATGCACTCTAGATAGATAGATAGATAGATAGATAGATATTTATTTCTCACAATCTTTTCAAAATTACAAATTAATAATACATTACAATGTTTATAATTCAAATGTTGACATTCCTTGTTCATAATAATAGTACTAGTACTATAACTTAATAAATAAAAAATAAATAAAAAACTATAAAAATTAATACTATTAAATAATAAAATTAATTTACCAGTACGTCATTATTTACCTTAACAAACTACAATAATAAATACATTTCTGGTAACCTAGTTGTACTTCTTTATGTGAGAAATTTCACGTACTCCGAAGGCAAAGCCTGTAGAGTACGGCTTCACAAACAATTTAAAACTGAAAAATAGAGCCGAGATAACACTTTTAAATAGAATAATCAGCTGTGCATAGGAGATATTAAAATATTAATAACTATAACAGAACATATAAGATTTTAAAAAAATTGAGTGGTGACTGCATAAATACAAATATGTACGAAGATGCCAAAAATAAATTAAAATACCCAAACACAATAAAGACATTTAAAATCCTCAGAGATAGAAGCAAAAACAGAACAATGCTGTCTAGATATTTTTATACTGCCATATGGAAATATTTCTCTATATCGGATTGTAAGAGTAGCCACATTCTTAGTCTTCTTAAAAAGCCTTTTATCTTATCTAAATTCTATATTTCCTCCGGTATTCGATTAAATAATCTTGGTGCAATGAAAAGATACGTTCTAGTAAAATGCGTATTGTTAGGCTTTGGTACAGGAACATTCTTTTGACCACTCTGGTGAGGGTATACCATGTGTTTTAAAACCCTGCGAGGGATATCGTCCCGCTCCCGCTGCTGTCCCTCTCCGGTGTGGGCGGGCTTTTAAAGTCAGCAACTTCTCCTCAGCGAGGGGTAGCAAATTGAGTTCGGCTACAAAGCTTCAATAGGGACGTCAGTGTAGTGGTAACAATTTTTCACCCCGACCAGGCGCATGACACGTCGCTGCAGAGCCTCCAACAGGTCCTTGGTGCTGACATTGGAAGACCAGGCTGGGCTGTCATATTCCAAGATCTGCCTCACAAGGGAGTAGTAGAGTGTTCTTAGAACTGCAGAACTGCTGTGCCACGTGTAACTCTTGTCACAAATCCAACCATTCGTTTGGGTTTGTTGCGTGTACTGTCATATTTTTTGTTGGATTTAGATTTAATTTATTTGTTGTTAAAAATAATGTTGTTTTTTTTTCTCAATTAGCATTTAAGCTAGAGAGATAAGCAAGCACTGATTTGTAAACAAATTGCGCTTGCGAAATAAAATAAATTGAAATTGAAAATTGAAATATATGAACATTAAATGACATATCACGGCAAAACAAAACCCCTAGATCATTGATCTCCTCAACTCTGGGGATTTCGCTGTCAAAGATGCTGTATGAAAGAAGAATAAGTGCTTTGATGCGATGGTAGTTTACTAATAATTTTGAATCCATACGCCACAAAACCAACCTCAAAGCTACAAGTTATTGTGGTTTTAATTTTGTTAGTTTTTGCTAGGATTGATTTGTTCACGTTTTGGCCTTGTTTATATCTATACGATATCGAGTTGAGACATAGTTTTCTACCGGGCCGTCCATATTTACGCCAAACATTTGTTATCCAAAATTATGCAGCACTCTAAATGCAATATGGATGTGTAGCTTAAGGTTTATTCTACAAAGAAAATATTTAAGTCACGTATGAAAAATGCAGTTTTTCACAGATCGTTAGTCTTACGTAACAAAGAATTAGACTATAATGGTAGTTTATGTAACAATTGTATTGTAAAGGCTGAATACAATCATTGTATACACTACTTTATCTACGACCAACTTTGATTTTGTAAATCAGTATAAAAAAAGGGAAAACATGTCGACCATTCATAGGTTAGGAGATCACCATCCAAAACCCCGATGCCACTTGATCTATTTGTTGTTCTTAATCACATTGAGAGCGTTCACAAGCATTCAAAAACGTTTTAGTCTGTCACGTGACAATTCCCACAAATAAAGTGTCACGGGATAGGCAAAAACGTAAACAAACCTCTTTGCGGTGGATGCTTGTGAACGCGCTCATTGGATCTTACTCTTTTGAGGTCAAGGTCATTAACAAAATAAAACATGTATCAAAATGGAACAATCAGCTGATGTGCAAATTCTGCGATTTCTATTACAACACTACTTCTATCAAATGACGACCTCTCATCGGTCTAGAACCTGAGACTCAAGAATCACAATGAATCAATTATGCAGCGGTTTTGTATTTGGTTCTATAATGTACCTACTTATAATGTTACTTGTACTAATATTGATTGTTACAATGGTTGTAGATAAAAAGTTACATTTAGTTTTCTTTTACGGAACCATACCAGTATACAACGTTATTTATCTGTGACTGTATGTATCCATCTATATGAATACATACACGTCTGCGTGAAAGTAGGGATAGGAGCATGCAACCACGCGAATGCACCTGGTATTCAGACACATACAACACATATTTTGCGGAAAAGACAGGCCGGGTAGGATCTTGTAAAACAGCGTGTCGTTGTTTATTCGCATAAGGAGGTTGATGGGGCGATTGCTAACGTTCTGGTCCTCACACGACGATATACTTGCGTAGCCGACGTACCACGCTCTGCCGTTGACTTCGTATTGTTTTCTTAAGTCATCTTCACCTTGGGCCATTAGCCCATTGTTGCGCAGTCGGCAATGTTAACCATACGGCTTTTCATGCAAAAGATGGTATTTTATTCCCCTGTTTCGGACGCCGTTTCCAACCAATTTCTTTAAACTTGGTAAGTATTTAGTGGAATAGTTATAATAGGCCCCTCATACTTTAAAATTTTGAAAATTTAACAAATATTACTGAAGAAAATCGATTTAATTTGCGACTTCCCAGGAAGTAATATTTGTTAAATTTTCAAAATTTCGAGGTATGAGGGGCCTAATATATATTCAACTAAACACTTACCAAGTTTAAAGAAAATTTGTTGGAAAACAGCGTCCGAAAGAGGGGAATAAAATACCATTACTTGCCTTAAAAGCCGTATATGGTTAACATTGCCGACTGCGCAACAATGGGCTAGTGGATCATAGGTGAAGATGACTCTTAAGAGTCTGCAGTACCTACGCCATTTCGGCGTTTCGTCACATAAGAACAATGTAAAATTTGAAACATTACTGTGAGTTTGTTTTCGTCTGAAAATTAAAATCTTGATGTCATTTTAAATGTCACCATAGTGACTTTCATTTGACAAGATTGACAATTAATGAAAAAAATTATCCACTCGAATAATGAAAAAATGTATATTTTCACCATTTTAAAACCATGTTAAACCATTTTTAGGAGGTATATCAAACACATTATCCACGTCACACCATTAATGTGAACGTACTCAAGTTTCATGCGAATCCGATACAAGATTTTCGAGATAAAGTGTTTCAAAGACACAGATAATTAACATTGTTCTTACGGGACTAAAAATCAAGATGGTGGAGGTACTGCAGACTCTTAAAAGGCTAGAGGACTCACACCGCGCGCTCACTGGCTACTGCAATCATTTAACATAGGGCATATTTAATTATTTAATAATGTTTAATAATTTGTCGAGGAGACCAACAG
Source organism: Neoaliturus tenellus (assembly GCA_030545055.2). Classification (NCBI taxonomy): domain Eukaryota; kingdom Metazoa; phylum Arthropoda; class Insecta; order Hemiptera; family Cicadellidae; genus Neoaliturus; species Neoaliturus tenellus. The sequence continues at coordinate 99,157,583 of CM061535.1, forward strand.
TGATATTTTTGGTACACTTCTTAAATTTTTAGCATATTTCAAATAAATAAATAATAATATGTGAATTCCTTGGAAACTATTAAGTGTCAGTTGGCTACATTAAGAGTCATCTTCACCCCTGTGCCAGTAGCCCATTGTTGCGAAGTTGGCAATGTTAACCATATGGCTTTTAATGCAAAACATGGTATTTTATTCCCCTGTTTCGGACGCCGTTTTTCAACCGATTTTCTTTAAACTTGGTAAGTATTTAGTGGAATAGTTATATTAGGCTCCTCATACCTCGAAATTTTGAAAATTCAACAAATATTACTCTCTGTAAAAAACTGAGGATTTTTTGAAGAAAAAAAACGAAATCACCATCAAATGCAGAACTTAAAGTCCATTGAAGTTACCATTTAACTTTTTATGATATCACTTACGGTTTTGAAGTATAACAGTTGGCACAGTTCTACCATTCACCCTGCATTGGCTTAGGTAACTATGACTAGGGGCGGTGGAAATTTTATTTTCCGGCTCTTAACAGCATTACGTAAAAAACCAACACAATTTTATATCAGGATAATCTTGATATACAGGGGTCATAGACTCAATTCTTAAGAGTCATCTTCATCCCTGGGCCAGTAGCCCATTGTTGCGCAGTCGGCAATGTTAATCATACGGTTTTATGCGAAAACATGGCATTTTATTCCCCTGTTTCGGACGCCGTTTTTCAACCGATTTTCTTTAAACTTGGTAGATGTTTGGTTGAATAGTTATATTAGGTCCCTCATACCTCGAAATTTTGAAAATTTAACAAATATTACTCTTTGTGACGTCGCAAAGTAACTTGATTTTCCCTAGTAATTATTAATAACATAATAACCATATATGTTCTTTATAGCTGGCTTTCTTTACAGCTGGCATTATATAGTTAATGTGAAATTTGGGACCTAATATGACTATTCAACTAAACACTTACCAAGTTTAAAGAAAATCTGTTGAAAAACGGCGTCCGAAACAGGGGAATAAAATACCATGTTTTGCATTAAAAGCCAACATTATGATGAACATTGTTGACTGCACAACAATGGGCAACTGGCACAGGGGTGAAGATGACTCTTAAACATCTTAGAACACACTGTGAATATCAGATCATAAAGAATTGTCTAAAAATAATCTGAAATTTTCTTAACATCAAACATCTAACATGAGTTGATAACAAATTACATGAAAAATGTGTAAAATATGATCATATGTGAAATACTAGGTTAAATGTGTTTGTTTTACTTTTGTGTTATATGTGTTTCAATAGCTGCTTGTGTATTAAGAGCGCAAAGTACGTCATTGTTGCTCTAGAATTGTAGATGGCCGCACGAAGCGTCAGTGGCAAAACATTTCGTGAGTGGCAAGGCCTTTTTGTGCTCGTAATACACACAAGATTTTCCCTACAACCATAATTGCAACATATTAATATTTTTATTATATGCAAAAAGTCATTTAGGCGATGTTTGATTTTTTTGTTGGAACAAACTAATAACTATCAAACATAACCTTAAACTAAGAAACAGCGATTACCAAACGACAACAATGACCAACATATGGGGTATGGTTTGTATTAAAAGCTGGCTTTAAATAGCAATATGATTTAGTGTAAGGGAACGAAATGATTGAAATGAAATGAAAATACTTCTTTATTGAGGCGAACATCAAGACCACATGGCCCTCTCTTACAGTTAATCTCTAAAACTAAATAAATGTCAACTTAATATGATTAAAGCGAAAATGATCTGTTTTGCGTATTCTTTACAGGTGTGGCAATGTGAGTATTTCCATGCAATTGTAGGAAAACCCCATTTAGATCGAGTAACACTGAGATCGGATCCAGAATTTCCCGGAACCGAGTAGTCGATGGGGCACAGGTGTCACACAAAGGTAGAAACAGGGAGCGAAAGTTATCAAAATGACAAAAACAAAATAATATTATCATAAAAGGGCTAGAATGCGGTGTTAGAGTAGCGATATATCTGAGCGGGCGTGTGTTCGCGGGCCTATATATCAAGGCGTGCCACTCGCAGGCTCTCTTCACTCACGGATCCGATTGCTGCTCGGAGATATATATCGTACGATACATATATATACGGAGTACTCACGTGATATAAATCAATCGGCGTAGCGTGCTCGGTCCCACATGTCCGAACATAATGTCTTTCTCGGTAACCTGCGTGATGTATCGGAAAACAGTTACGACTCTATCTCCCTTACCCCACCTCCTCAACAACATTTACTTGTCTTCAGCATATCGAACCGTTCAAAACCTCTGCCACTCCAATATGGACAGTCTCCACTGTGTAAGAATTACAATTTTTTATTTGCGTACATCAATTTTTTCATTTATTTTGGTCCGTAAATCTTGAAAGCAGGATTTTATCACCGATATGATCAGATCTTGGAACTGACCTTAAGCTGTAAACACAAAAACACAACCATTAAAATATTGACGGTTGGCTTTAGTACGAGAAAAATGTCTTACAAATACATCAATTCCAAATCATAAGATGCCACTATCATGCACGTTTTAGCATATTACAAAATGTAATAATGGAATCGTTAATCACACTATTGACAGAAAATAGCATATTAAAATATCTTAAGGTTGAATTTGACAATACTTTATCTTTTTTAACGAGTACGAAACCAAAATACTCTTTCCAGTAAAATCCTTTTAAAATACTCAAAATGTATTGTCCAAAGGGAATAATCCGAAATACGCTTTTAACTCATCTCAAAGTGAACTGAGATAATTATCGTCTTTAGACTTATATCATAAGAAAACTGTACAAAGCGTTGTTTTGTGTACGAAATGAAAACAAGTCGCCGGGAGACATTCGGCAACAAATTACTAGACGGACAGTGTAAAGACGAACTGGGACAATCGTAGAGTAGACAATACGTCGAGCTAACGACGAACCGAGTTGAACAAATTAATAAAACAAGGAGAGCAGAAGACGGTGGCCGGGCCGGGTAGGGTGCGGGTGCGGCGATCGTCAATACGCACTTTTGTATCTGGCTGAATGGGTCGCGGCCTGAGGCACTCGAATGTTGACACATACTCGTCATTACTCCCTCGCTCATTCATTGCCTCGCGGAATGGGTCATTAATTTTTACACGTTCTTTTATGCTTACGCTCCTCGGAGAAGGGCCTCGACTCGGATTCATCTATTATTCGAGGTATCAATGCCATTTTGATCAAACAACGTCGGGTCGGGTCACCGTTTTCTTTGCTCTCGAGGGGGGGGGGGGCGATAAAAAATCTATTGATAGCGCACTGATGAGGGTTGCGAGGATACCCTTTCAATCTTCAGGAAACTGTAATTAAACATAAAATATTCAATAGGCCGCCCCCCGCTATCAGGACGCGAGGCGATGGAAGTGAAGAGCTTCGGTAAGTGGCCAGTGGCATGGGGCGACAGGCGATAGACTCCTAGGTGAGGTGGTGGAAGTGAACAGCTTCGGTAAGTGGCCAGTGGCATGGGGCGACAGGCGATTGACTCCTAGGTGATGCGGTGAAAGTGAACAGCTTCGGTAAGTGGCCAGTGGCATGGGGCTACAGGCGATAGACTCCTAGGTGAGGTGGTGGAAGTGAACACCTTCGGTAAGTGGCCAGTGGCATGGGGCTACAGGCGATAGACTCCTAGGTGAGGTGGTGGAAGTGAACAGCTTCGGTAAGTGGCCAGTGGCATGGGGCTACAGGCGATAGACTCCTAGGTGAGGTGGTGGAAGTGAACACCTTCGGTAAGTGGCCAGTGGCATGGGGCTACAGGCGATAGACTCCTAGGTGAGGTGGTGGAAGTGAACAGCTTCGGTAAGTGGCCAGTGGCATGGGGCTACAGGCGATAGACTCCTAGGTGAGGTGGTGGAAGTGAACAGCTTCGGTAAGTGGCCAGTGGCATGGGGCTACAGGCGATAGACTCCTAGGTGAGGTGGTGGAAGTGAACACCTTCGGTAAGTGGCCAGTGGCATGGGGCTACAGGCGATAGACTCCTAGGTGAGGTGGTGGAAGTGAACACCTTCGGTAAGTGGCCAGTGGCATGGGGCTACAGGCGATAGACTCCTAGGTGAGGTGGTGGAAGTGAACAGCTTCGGTAAGTGGCCAGTGGCATGGGGCTACAGGCGATAGACTCCTAGGTGAGGTGGTGGAAGTGAACAGCTTCGGTAAGTGGCCAGTGGCATGGGGCTACAGGCGATAGACTCCTAGGTGAGGTGGTGGAAGTGAACAGCTTCGGTAAGTGGCCAGTGGCATGGGGCTACAGGCGATAGACTCCTAGGTGAGGTGGTGGAAGTGAACAGCTTCGGTAAGTGGCCAGTGGCATGGGGCGACAGGCGATTGACTCCTAGGTGAGGTGGTGGAAGTGAACAGCTTCGGTAAGTGGCCAGTGGCATTTGGCGACAGGCGATAGACTCCTAGGTGTCCCAGGACAACTTTAAAACTGGTTTATACTAGTTGCGAAGTTGACATTGGGTACAGCAAACGAAGTTGTCATAACACTGTGGTAAGTCTTTTGGCTGTCCACTATGACAATTTCCCTTCCTTCATAATCCATTCATGTTCAAGATAGTGGGGGGTTAATGCGAACTGCATGTAAACCCCTAGCTGGAACTTATGTAGACAGCAGGGGGTGAGGAGAAATGCTATGGGCATGGAAACCTCTAGCTGGAACATATGTTCAAGGCAGCAGGGGGTGAGGAATGCGACGGGCATAGAAACCCCTAACTGGAACATGAGTGGACAGTCCCTTGTCTCACCCTTTCTCTTCCTTCAATATCCCATCCTTCCGGGGGCTTGCGCAAAATGCCCATTTTGAGGCAGACGTGCTCAACGGTTCGGCCGGGGTCTCCTTATCCACGAATAACAACAACAGACTCCTAGGTGAGGTGGTGGAAGTGAACAGCTTCGGTAAGTGGCCAGTGGCATGGGGCTACAGGCGATAGACTCCTAGGTGAGGTGGTGGAAGTGAACGGCTTCGGTAAGTGGCCAGTGGCATGGGGCTACAGGCGATAGACTCCTAGGTGAGGTGGTGGAAGTGAACAGCTTCGGTAAGTGGCCAGTGGCATGGGGCGACAGGCGATTGACTCCTAGGTGAGGTGGTGGAAGTGAACAGCTTCGGTAAGTGGCCAGTGGCATTTGGCGACAGGCGATAGACTCCTAGGTGAGGTGGTGGAAGTGAACAGCTACGGTAAGTGGCCAGTGGCATGGGGCGACAGGCGATAGACTCCTAGGTGAGGTGGTGGAAGTGAACAGCCTCGGTAAGTGGCCAGTGGCATGGGGCGACAGGCGATTGACTCCTAGGTGATGCGGTGGAAGTGAACAGCTTCGGTAAGTGGCCAGTGGCATGGGGCGACAGGCGATAGACGCCTGATGAGGTGGTGGAGGTAAAAGAACGTGGTATTAATGAATAATATCGTAAAAGCTCCTGCTAAAACAGTTAAAGATAAAATTAGAAGTACTGCTGTGATCAGACTGACCAAACGGATAGTGGAGTTCGATCTATAGCTATACCTTTAGGCCGACAGGCTATAGACGCCTAGGCGAGGCTTCAGGGTACATCAGAAATCCGCGTAGCAGGTGCCTCAGGGCACACCCTCTAGCTATGTTTTCAGATTTTTTTTTTTATGAATTAAATCGTGAACAATGTGAGTAAATAATTAAAATACAATACAACATTAATACCACTAACGCTCTTGGACGAAAAGAAAATAAAAATAATAACAGTTCAAGAATAATACGGTAGTGTAAATCATAGTTACATAATTCAATATAAATATTTAAATTATGACTTAATTTTATGAAATATATATTTAATACCTACTTATTGAAAACACTGAATTATATGAGACGATAATCCCAAAAATCTCAGAACAGATAGGTTCACGGAGCACACCTTCAATTGATAGGATTACTTCACGGCCAAACATCCAAGACAATTTGATTCGAAAATAAAAGTGCCAAGCCAGCAGGCTAGTTTGTGTCCTACAAATCCGCACACGCCGACCATTCCTTCTCAGTAAATCTTGCAACTGTTTAGGGCACTTTAAAATATCCTCGTTACAGCAGACCTGCATACACAGCGATTCTCCAATGGAATTTCGGTATTTTTTACTCTCCCTTATGCACTATGAGGTTGAGTTGTAGGTTTCCCGCCACATGGGATTTTATAAGTAAATATAAGTTAATCCCTACATTCACTACTCTATGAAAGATTTTATAAAGTTAAAATATTTTTTACCGTCCTCACAAAACACCATCAGTGTGAGTACGTACGTAGGTGTGTGGCCATATGGTGTTCTTAAACAAATAAAATCTCAACACTTCTTAGAGTGTAGAATGTACATACCAAATTTTATCAAGCCATAAGACAATAAGTCTCTATTTGGCCATTAAATACAATCAGTACAATAGGCTATGTAATTTAAAAATAAGAAACAAAATAAAAACATGTAAATTTTTGTGCAGATCAGTCAATTTCAAGCAAAGCAAAACATAACAAAAATTGCAGTCTTCATTCACAAATTTGACGTACAATTTAATTAGAAAAGTCAATACATGGCAATAAATAAGCAGTACATCACATTAGTTGACGCTTTACCACAGAAAAAGGAGTTTGGTTTTTCTGTGGCTTTACACTACAACTATTATATCTTGGTTCCTTCAATTCTAGGGAAGTGGCTACTGACATTGACATTGTGAACAACTCTAAATATTACTGCAAGGAAAAAATTAAAACTTTATAAGTTTTAACTTTACACATTACAAGTTTGGGCAAGGACCTTAAAACCATCCATGAAGAAAAAGTCTTTTAAAACGAAGAATGTTTCGTTCTTTGGCCTCAATTTCGGGCATTGACTGAGTGACATTATAATCAGCTGTTCAAAACAAAGATATTCCAAATTATTTAAGTAACATCAAAGTTTTGTTCTAAAGGTGTTTACTATCTTTAAATTGCACATAACACAAATTTCCATAGTATAAACGACAATTTTCAATTTAGTCATCGGATGAAATATTTCTTCAGTTCCTATTTTGGCAGTTATATTGTATCTGCTGATGTGTCTTTGAAAGTTTTCGGTAGATATTATAAAGTGTTTAGGCGCCATGTGGCTGGGAGGCCAGATATTACACAATTATTTGCCGGAGCTAGTGTGGTGCTCTGGGGTCAAATGGATGATTAAATTTGTTCCCTGATTAGATAAAGCCCGATGTCTCCCGACTCTCTCTCTCTCTCTCTCTCTCTCTCTCTCTCTCTCTCTCTCTCTCTCTCTCTCTCTCTCTCTCTCTCTCTCTCTCTCTCTCTCTCTCTCTCTCTCTCTCTCTCGATTTATTGGCGCAACACTGGCCACACTGTTACTCCAGTTCAGACAACTCAGCCTTATTCCGCTCAATCAGACACTATTTACTAATTGAATCTGGTAGGAGCAGCTAGCTATAGTTGACGCGCTTTACGGAAAAAATTGGAGCGTGTATTCACACTTACATAACAATTTTGCGTTTTATTTTGTATAACAAAGTTATGAAACACTAATGAATTTTCAACATTGTTAAAAAAAAAATTATGTGACAAAATCTGTTACTAAACATTGTTGAAAAAATCGTATAGCTTATAGTGTTAGGTTAAATAGTGTTAACGCGTCTTTCACTTTTTAGAACTTTACGGTAGTGATGTTTCTTGGAAATGATATCAATACGTTCCCTTGGTTCGTAAGTGTTACAAAATTAAATGAATTTGATTTCCAAAGTCATACTTCAAAACGGACAATGTGCAAATACAACCAGAAATGTAAATTATATTCTTCTTGGTAACCTAAAGAACATAAAATAAAAAACTGTACGATAAAAAGTAAATTTGTAACTGTATTGTCTGTGCGTAGACTCAACACAGCGCGAATACTTAAAAATATACAATGGAATGTGTTACTTGTTACGTCACTACGGGAATTTTAGCCTATTTTGTGATAAGAAAAAAAGTCAAATGAGTGCCGCAATGGTTTAATGCATTAATTCTCTCACAAGCAAGCCAGAGGGTTGTACCCGGAGACCAACCGCGGACAGATTGTGTGGGGAGAAATCAACCTCCAAGATTTCATGTTTGGTGTTGTATATCTTTGTTAACTCCTGTTTACATGTTTTATTTTATTATTTTATAAAAATGCTTCAAATGTTGTTGTGTAAAAAACTTTATTATCTAATTTTTTTTAATGCTATTTGGCTTTAAAATTACAGAGGTTAATAAAGATGACTAGGATGTAAAGGATACATCGTACTTCTTGGTACTTCTTTGTTCAATCAGGATTTAGGGAATTAATAAAATCAGGGAATATTGTCAAACAAATAGTTTTGTTTATGACTTAGCTTAAAAAATACGAGTTAGTAGTTGCAAAATGACTCGTTTGAGTGAGTTTAATGACCTCTAAGTAGGTCACGAGGAAATGACTTAGTCCAAATGACGTCATCGACGATGACGTCAGCATTTTCGTCATTTCCTAGTGACCTACTTAGAGGTCATTGAACTAAGCCAAATGTATCATTTTGCCACTACTGTATTTGGTTCTATGTCCTAAATGTTTAAGAATTAAATATGGTATATTTAATAAAATAAAAGATAAAATAAATAAATAAATTAATAAATAAAATAAATAAAATTAAAAAAATAAAATAAAATAAAATAAATATTTTGCTATACTTAAATGAAAAGTGAATAAAGTAAATGTTTTAGGTTATTAAAATGCTTATTGATGCACAAGACATTATGTACATCATTGTTTCCAGAGCAACTCAAAACGCCAAAGGATTCACATAGCCTATATAAAGTTATGTATAAATATTTTTTAGTAAGTATTAAATAGGATAACAGTTTATATATTATCTTTTTTATGTCTCCAACAAATGTTTTTTATTTGAATTAAAATCATGTAACACTACTAACATTTATCTTGGCTTACAAATACATGTTTGTAGGACGCAAAAATTGTCTACCTTTATACAATATATCTGAAAAGTTTTTTAAATGGGAAATACATTTTAGAGTAATTGGAATTCCTCAAAATTTATAAAATGTTGTTTCTTCTCAAGCGTGGATCTTTATAGAACCAATATTTTTTATGGACTTGTTTGTGTTTCATATTGCAAACTAGTTTAATATACTTTATGTAATATTTAGTTTTAAAATATACACAGTGTACTCGGTGCATACACAGGCTTTGTCATATAAAGTTTTGTGTTTTCTATAAATATTTACTTTGGAAAGTATTTTTATGTTCCATTATTTATAAATGTATGCACAGCTTATTTCGTATTGTCTTATTTAGGTCAAAGGAACAATAAAATATTAAAACAACAATTTTTGTGGTTTTCTCAAAATATAAGTAAGTTTGGAAGCAGGTAAATAAAATTTAAGGGATTCCAAGCAGTAATGTCTAGTCTTACTGTATATATAATTGTGTTCTAATTATACAGTTTAATCAGCTTAAGGCGGCCAACATTGGTATCTTGTAAAGAAAACTTTAAAGGGTGACTTTACCTCGATTTTAGAGACAATTAAGGATATTATATTTCAGAATATTTTTTGCCATTTTCTAATATGGTGGCCAACTTTGATATTTCTTGTGGAACACCGTGTTTTTATGACATATTATGTCCAAGCAATAAATATTAAGACTTTTTAAATCTTGGTCTTCTTTTGATTAGCTTAGCCGTTTAGTCACTCGAGGCACAGAAAGTTTTATGATAGAATTTCAGAGTTGGTCGCCACATTGGAGAATGGTGGCCAATTAAAAAAAATCTGACTTACCTTCTCTTTAGAAAAATCTAAAGAGACGTTAAAGTTTCCCATTTAAAGTTTTTTTGTATCTATTTTAATTTACGAGATACCAATGGTGGCCAAATTGAGTTGATCACAAAACTTTAAGCGCCCCTAGCCACCAAATGGTTAAGCTAATAAAAAAGACCAAGAGTAAAGAAGTCTTAAAATTGTTTGCTTAATTTGAATCCGTCATGAAAAATCTCATTGTTTCATAAGAAATTTCTAAGTTGCTGCCGTATTGGAAAATAGTGGCCAATAAAAAATGTGAATTCATATTTTTCAGGTCTTTAAAAAGGATGTAAAGTTTCCCATTTCAGGTTTTTTGTAACTATTATAATTTACAATGGTTGCCGTCTTGAGTTGATCACCCTAGGACATAAAAAAGTCCGCCCCTTTAATTTTTTATTTGTTAAGATAAACAAATATCGTTTGGGGGGTGATAGTAACTTAACACAAAGTACCTTTTGATGTTTCAGGAGTCAGAAGAAAATCTTAATTGTAAGCATAGGTTGATATGTACATTAAATAAAAGGTCATACTTGGCAGAGTATAATGCTGCAAACTAGGCTTAAAATGGATGACCCACACGGAAATGGTAGGCATTCAAAGTTTCCATTAAAATCATACAAAAACTAAAAAATGCATTAACTTTCTTAATACTCAACCTTTTGAGGTCGGTTTTGTGGATAACTCCAAATGGAAAGATGTTTAAAATGATGTGACAGAGGCTAAAGAAGTTTAAATTCCCCAATGAAGTCTTACGTAAATATGATTTGGTTTTTATCACATGATTATTTTGATCAATTTTTATTTTTTAATTTTCTTTTACAATTCAATTTTAATAAATTTTATCACAATATCAATTTTAAACGTCTTTGCATTTGGAGTAATTAGCCACAAATCCGACGACAAAAGGTTGAGTATTAAGAAATTTATCGCATTTCTTTATTTTTACCCATAATGGAAACTTTGAACGCCTACCATTTCGGTATGGGTCATCCATTTTAAGTCTAGTTTGCAGCATTGTACTCTGAAAAGTGAGACCTTTAATTTGATGTAAATATCAACCTATGCTTACTTTTAATATTTTCTTCTGACTCTTGGTGGGCCGTCCCCTAACATGACTAAAAATGTTTGAAAACGACAAAAGGTAGGCCTATTTTTTGTTAAATTACTATGACCCCCAAAAGATATTTGTTTATCTAAACAAATAAAAAAATTAAAAGGGGGCGGACTTTTATTACACCCTGTATATTTTGTTAAGTCTTTAATAGTGTAATATTTATGACGTATTAAAAGCGGTTAAGAAGTACTAAAAAATAAAGATCATCATTATTACATTCACCGGTAAAGTATCAATGTTTTTATCAACCCACTCGAACACACTGGAGGTAGACTTTTCGCACAACTCAAAGGGGTCCTTTTTGCCATTATCTTAAGATTAGTCTTTGCAGATTATCAATCTTTTACGATACCTTAAGCATTCCCTTTGTCCCGGCACATCGCGGCGGCGGTATGAAAGTCGTGACAGGCTTTTAAGGAAATTTAATAAAAGCCCACGAGGCTTTATAAAGATGTAATCGAATATGTATCCGATATGGGCTACAAACAGCGCGGCAAAGAGATATTAAACGGCGTCTCGGAGATGATTAGATCGATGTTACGCCGCAAAGCAAAAACTGCCATCGACTCCACAAAGGCAAGATGTAAGCAGGCTTGGTGTTGGAGGGTGACTTCGCCCCTCTCTAGGCGGGGAAATGGACACCCAGGTACACTCAAGCTATGGGGACATCGGAAACAGCCGGTGCACCGCGGAAATACAAAGATTCTAGTTTGTTCTCAAAGTTTTAAATAAACTTAAACAGTTCAAAACACGCTAAGTTGAAAACCTAAAATAAAAATATATGTTGTATTACCTTTTTTCGTCAGCAGTTCTAAACTTGAAACATCACACTTATGTTGACATATGTTTTTGTTTAACTATGTCACACATATGTCAGCATAAGTGTGATGTTTCAAGTTTAGAACTGCTGACGGAAACAAGGTAATACAACATACATTTTTATATTATTGCAGTTCTGGGGCTGGACAAAAATTTTAAAAACCTAAGCTAAATTTTCCGTTAATAACAAATGCAACTTCTTTTCTATTTGTACAATTTGGTCATTGAAATTAAAAACAGTTGAGTTTTTATATAACGGCCATCCATTTAAGTCAACGATGCTTTAAAGCATAGCGATACACAAGAAATACAAGATACAAGAAAAATTAATAACAAGGTAATATTAACATTAACATTCGAGTGATCTGCAGTAACAATTTCAATACCTGGGCTATATTGTATAATTATCTTACTCACTCTAGGTGAAGTCAATCGACAATTTATAACTCTTAATCGATCACCTTGCACGGGTTGTTAATTAAAGAAAACGGGTGAACTTAGTGTGAATTGCTTGCGGAAACAAAGCATATTCGTCGGAATAGAAAGAGCGCGGCGCAACCGGCAATCTTGCTACACACGAGCGTCTGAATTGCGTTCCTTGCGCCGCGCTGCGCGTCGAGTCACCTCAAGCAAACTTGGTATTAAAAGCATTGTAACCATAGTCTTTATTAATAAAACCTTAAAATATACATCGTAGGTGCGTGCTTGTTGTCAACAGAATTACAGGGTGGAAAAAGTCTGGAAATGATGTCTTAAAAAGTATTTTGGTAATAAAATTAAAACTTTCCAAATTTATATTGAGTAACAAATTCTACTTTATAACGTACTTATTGTCCTTGGACCTTCAAGGGGGACGGTCCACAAGGAGTCAGAAGAAAATCTTAAATGTAAGCATAGGTCAATATGTACATAAAATTAAAGGTGTCTTAGAATAGAGAATGATGCCGCAAACCGACCTCAAAAGCAAAGTCAAAGCACTCTTTTCCAGCACATTTTCATTTTCTAACATCAAACATAGGCTAGAGTTTAAAAATTTACTACACAAGTTAATAACTATTTAGTAGACATAAATTAATCTTCATATTCATGTATATTATATGATAAATTGGATTTTAAAAATTTATTTCGATTTAATGAAAAAATATTTTATCTGTGTCTGTTTTTTCTGAAACAACGTCAAAATTGCATTGAATCTGAAGCAATTAATAAAATCGACGCTAAGGAATGCAACTTAAAAAATAATGTAATGAATTAAGAAATAATGTAAATTTTTGTTTACATTAATTTATCAATCAACTAATTAAGTCAACTAATTAACTGTGAGTACATTACAAAATCAATATACAAACATCTTCACTCAGTTATTATATTACTCCATTAATATTTTTAATATTTTTATTATTAATATAATAAAATATAATATATTTTTATTATAAATATAATAAATATTTTTATTATTAATATTAATAATATTTTTATTATTTTTATTAGCTCATCGAGGATTATCTACGCTCTCGAAGCCTGATCTATGACACAAGGGACGGAACGCGGACGATGGAAGTCACTTCTGGTGCCGCACAAGGTTCAATACTCGGCCCGGATCTCTGGAACGTTGCCTATGACAGCCTCCTGAGGTCCGAGATGCCTGAGGAAACCACTTTGGTTGGGTACGCCGATGACGTCGCAGCTCTCATTGCTGCACGCAACGTTGAGCTGGCCCAACTAAAGTTGAACCGAGTTATGCGGGTTGTCAACAACTGGATGTCCGATCACGGTCTCTCGCTTGCTCTTAGTAAGACGGAGATCGTGATTCTCACGAAGAAGAGGATCGACACCGTCGTCCCGTTTAGAGTGGGAAGGGAGGTGGTCACATCAACTCGTGCCGCCAAATACCTTGGGGTTATGGTGGACACCAAGTTAAGCTGGAGGGATCAGATCTTCCGTACGGCGGACAAGGCCGCTAAGGTAGTTACTCACCTTAGTAGGCTGATGGCCAATGTCGGGGGTCCCCGATCCAGCAGAAGACGTCTGTTGATGTCCGCGGTCCAGTCCGTGCTCCTTTACGGGGCAGAGGTGTGGGCAGGCGCTCTAGATAAGGAGTGCTACAGGCTGCGACTCGCCCGGGTTCAGCGTCAAGCCGCGCTCAGGGTGTGTTCCGCCTACCGGACAGTGTCCGAGCCTGCCGTCCTGGTGGTCGCCGGAGTCATCCCTGTCAAGCTCTTGGCAGGGGAGAGGAAAGCGATTTATCAGAGACAAGGCGAGATCGGCAAGGACACGGCAAGAACAGAAGAGCGCTCCCGAACCTTCCAGCAGTGGCAACACAGCTGGGAGCACGACACCCGAGGACGATGGACTGCGCGACTTATCAAGCAGGTCCAACCATGGGTGGAACGGCGGCATGGGGAGGTGGACTACTACCTGACCCAATTTTTGACAGGTCACGGCTATTTTCGGTCGTACCTGAACCGGGTGGGAAAGACCGGTTCACCGGACTGCATTTATTGCCCGGGTGTTCCCGACGATGCGGAACACACATTCTTCCGATGTCCCCGTTGGGAAGGGCCCCGCCTGGAGGCCACACAAATATTTGGTGCATTTTCGGTGGACTCGGTCTGCCAAAAGATTTTGGAGGATGAGGGCAACTGGGATTGTTTGTCACAGTTCGTCCGGGGCATCCTCCTGGAAAAGAAAACCGATCTGGACCGCGAAGTGGCCCAGATCCCTTGATAGAGCGGCTGGATAAGGAGCGAGCCCGACGGGCGTAAGCCAAATTTAGGCCTAGCCTGACGTAATGTGATAAACAATTCCAGGTTAGATTCCTAAAAGAGTAGAGGAGGTTTTTTAGTGGGTAAACCCGTTTTTTAGGGGAGCCCCACACTACAGGCTGGCCACCTGTGTGCGTAATGCATTTTTCCGCCTCTCCCTCAAAAAAAAAAAAAAAAAAAAAAAAAAAAAAAAAAAAAAAAAAATTATTTTTATTAGTAATATTAATATTATTAATATTACTCAATTAATATTTTTTCCATCCACATAAAAACTAAAGTGTGTATTAAAAATAAAAACTCGAAATGAAAAAATTAAATTCATACTCTCAACAAATAGTGAGCCCATCTAAAATTTAGATAGAAAATTGGAAAATCCAAGGGTGTTCAATATTATAAATTATGTGTATGTGTTGCGCCCGTTTCTATGAGGTTCATCCCTTACTATTTCAAACAAGACATAAATTAACCCTGAGCACGAGTTAGTATTTGCTTTTTCAGTGCGCTGCGGCACAAATCCCTAGTTAACAATTCAATTAATGTGGCCGAGGCGTCCGCGGCAAAGATTGGATCGGTCGGCGCGGTTAAACATTCATCCGCAACAACGCAACGATTGGGCGTCATGATAGATGGGTGACCGCAGCCTCCAACTTGGACGCTAAATATTGAACCGGCTTCTCCTGGGTGCAGTTGAAGTTGGCTCCCCCATGCTTAACGGGAAATTGGGAATCTCAGACGGCCCTGCGGATTTAATTAGGACCAGGAGCAACGTTAGCGAAACACCTACGAGTGAACGTCGATTGTTGAGGGATAAATATCGATCCATATTCCCCTGGGTGCGGTCCCTGGCGCACAACGGGAAATTTTGATATCAGACTGAGCAACGAAATTAATTACGACTATGAGAAATATTAGCGAGGTTATATGCCGATTGACAACTACGACTCTAAATATTGAACTAGATTCTCCTGGACTCAGTTGGTTGCAGTGCTACCTTGGGCTTACCGAGAAATCGGGAATCTCAAATGGCTTAGTAAATTGAATTAAAAAAACTCAAACATTTCTCTATTTCGCAAACAAATAAGACAAAGAAACAACATATGTTAGACATAAATTAAACATATCAAGTAGCAAAGGAAAGGTTTACAATACCTGCTGTCTAGTGATCCAAGGGTACCAGTTTTCACACCAGTTAAGTTTTCACACCGGTACCACGGTTTCGGGTAATGTTGAAAATTGTCAACAGTGGTAGTGTGAAAACTAACCCCCGGCTTGGATCACTAGACAGAAGGTATTGTAAACCTTTCTTTTGCTATAGTTACGTGATCCAGTGGCTAATCCATAATGAAACATATAAAGTACTTAAAACTAAACAAAAATAAAGTGTGCGAAATTATTCTCTCATAGGTAAAATCGTGTGCACGAGAAGGAGTCAATTAATATTTTTGAGCTTCTTTATTTAATAATATAAAAAAAAATAAATAGTGCCAAGAGAAACGTTAGCGAATCACCTACGAATTCACGCGTCGAATCTTGACGACTTGGGCTCAAAACCTAGGACCGAATTCCCATGGGTGCAGTGGTGCAGTTGGTAACAGAACTCCCTCACTCTTACCAGGAGATATGGAATCGCAGCTTGTCCGACGAAATGAATTAAGACCATGAGTATCGTTAGCGAACCATCTTTGAGTTTACATGTAAATTGTTGTCTATTAGGACTATAAATATCGAACCACGTTTTCTTGATGAAGTTTGTGGTATCGGTCCATTTCGCTTACCATTAAATACGGAATCTCAGACGGCCCACCTTATTGAGTATAAGACTATGAGAAACTTTAGCTAATCACCTTTGTTTAAAGTCAATTCTCGACAACTTGGTTGCTGGTAAGGCTCAACTGGGATTGTATGTATGTCACAATATATACATCTTTTTAAATATACAGATAGTCGCAGCTGACCTGCGTACTTAGCAAATTTTCAATGGGATACGGTGATTTCTTGATCCAAAAAATACTAAGGAGCTGAGTGTGTAGTTTGTGGGGGTGTTACAAACAAATATTACTTGTAAAAGCTTTGGTGTGTGCTAGGTCACCAAAAATCTAAAATTATGTTATAAGCGATACATAATTTCGCTTATGATGTTCGCCCCTGCTGCAAAGAACCAGTTCGATTTTTTTGTATCCCAAATCTAAATCAGTAGTTTATAAGTCATGGTATCATCATACTGTACTGCCTAACGAACTCACAAAAATATACATGATTTCTGTGCCATGCTTATTTTAATCAAACTTGGACTTTAATTTCAATTTTTTGGATAGTACGACACAAATAAACTGATACAAATTTTTAAGTAGGCCTTTCAAAACGATGAACGATTCCTGAACGAGGCCTCACTTTGCGAAAATAGGACGATATCATACAAAAATATTTGAATAAAATATTACAAAATCAATGCCATGTCTGAAAAGCAATCGCCTCTATCAGTGTTTCAAGCTACGGAAACCAGATAAACATGCTGAGGAATATTGATGATAGCGTCCGCTAAATATGAAATAATTCCTTGCTGACTCAGATCATTGATAACACGATGTCATATCAGTGCCATCGTGAAACACGCCACAGGAGGTCGTGGCACATCGTCAAGGAAGTCACCGAAAAATTCAACACTGCAAAGACTTAAGCGGAATACAAATTAGCTGTCACGGAATAAAATTATAATTGACAACGACTTCTTAGCCTGGAAAGAAGATTTCGTGAAAGTTTCAAAACAAACAGCATTCAAATAAATGTCCCCTAAAGAGATATTCATTTAGTCCGGGTGTTGACTGCTAAAATATATCGTTATAATTAAAACTGACGCATTAGAGTAATTAAAAGTGAAAATGACCGTGTTAAAAAGATAACCGACCGGCTCGCTGAAATAATGCGTCTTCTTCTTCTTCAGTTTCGCAAACAGTGTATAAATAATAGCTAAAAGGGTGCATCGCGAGGCTGAAAAAGAATAAATGGTATTTGAAAAAGTGAGTTAATATAAATGAGGGAAGTTGAAGTTGGTGTGATAATTGTTGAAGCGACTGGGGCCGGTTGCGAGGAGACATTAGAAATATTAGACTTGGCTCCTTACTTTACACCTGCTCATTCTAATACGATGGGATTCCTTTTATGGTGTCTTTTTTGATTTTGTGGGGGAAAACTTGTAACTAAAATAGTACCTTGATATATTGTTTTAAGTTGTTATCTATAAGAAAATCCTTATAAAAAAACGTTTATAAACATATTTAGAAAATTATTAAACTTGCAAGTTTTAAAACTACCTGTTGTTATCCATGGATAAAAAAACCCATAATGATTTAAACAAATGGACACGAAAATTGAAGGATACCCTTCAACCAAGTGTATTTTGCTAGTAAAGTCTCCCTTTAAAAAGTTAATCCTAGGTGTTTTATTAAATTAGCAAATGCGTTATTATTTTTTAAAGACAGAACTATAGTCATATCTATAACTGACAACAAGACATTACATATTTTGATATTTTGCTTGATTATGGATAGAGTTTGATAGAACTTGGTAAACTACGGTTTTCATATTTTACTGTTTGCATTAATCTCTACTTTAACACCTCTACATTAACTTGTTGCGTCTTATAAATGATGTGCAAGTATTAAAATTATTTATTACCTGATTAAATACCTCTCCCTTTTTTAGTTAGAAGTAGACAAATAATTAATTAAGTTTTAATATACTATAATATAAAAATGTACTCTTTATAAGCAGTGTCGTAATTAGAATTTTACTTAAAATGCTGTACAAAAACTTTTAAACATTGCTTGAAGTACACCTTTACTCGTCACAGAGGCGTAAGGGAGGCAAATGCAGTGAGGTGTGGGCGGAGGCGAATTAAGGGCATAAGTAATTCAATCACGAGGTGAGCAGATCAATTGGGCGTAAAGAGGAGGAGGAGGAGTTAATGTATTGTTTTAAGAATGTTATCAATAATTCAGAGGAAGGTAAGCTCATCCATATTGAGTTAGAGCGATCGGCTGGTCATGAGAGTTTCATGAGGCATCTTCATCCAGCGGAGGACTTGAGCGTAAGCCGGAGGTTGATTGATAACTCCCGGATGCGACAACATCTCCAGAGTTATAAACTCGCGACAGAAATGGTTTTAGAAGTAAACAGGATATAGATATTGGGATCAGCTTTGGGATGAGGAAGATGTTTCGAGGGAAGGATCAAGTTTTACATTTACTTTTTGAATTGTATATCTCAGTCTGTGATAACAAGCCAACTCGATAGCTTGGTATAGTTACAATTATAATCAAATTACATAAATCTACTAGGTTACCTAATAATTCGTCCCCCCGAAATTTTAAAATAATTGCAGATATCGAGAATATATTTTAGGTAAGTATTAATTGCCAAAAAGGAACCTTTTAATATGTCAAAATGTTCAACCCTCTCCCCTAAAATTGGGGTTTCGGGGGTAAGGTCTAAAAACTTTGATTGAAGACTCCCTTAACATCATTTTAAAGATGAGAAATAAGAAGATGGATAGGAATCAGTCTTTATCACAGTCTTGATAAGAAAAGCAGATGATCGAAAATGCCTACAATTTCTTCATACGCGCTTAAGATAAAGAGACCTCTAACTTGGTCTATTCTTCTTATTTTTGTCTACCATTTGAAATGAGGTTTCACTCAAGGTAGATAACCATTTGAAAATGTTTTCCTGAGCACCCAGAACTGCAAATTTTTGGAGGAGGTTAAAAATTTTGACACATCAAAAGTTTCCTCTTTTGACCACTAAGACTTCCCTTGAAGATAATCTAATTATATCACCAACTGTTAAATAATATAGGAGTGGGGGGGGCATTCTTTTGGGTCACCAAGTGTTAGATGATAAAATTGTAATCAATTTCGACCAGTCTCATTGGTCATCACCAGGCCTAGCCCGTGACTAAGAGAAGACAGGGCATATAATTCGTGCGTAAATTGTCAAAATCGACCACCAATGTATCATCTTACATATTAATTTTAAAAAGTGTATGTCATTTAAGAGTAAAATTTACATTTTATGTATAAAGTTGTGTGGAGGACATTTTATTATTTTAACCTCCTTAGTAGCACCAACAAGTATAATGATAGTCAAGAAATTGTGTTGTAGTCAATTATTACATAGATTTCTATAAAACATAATAAAGTCTAGATCATTAGAGAGTTCATAGTGTAAATAGCGTAAATAACCAATTTTGACCTACAAAAATGATATTTAAAGCATCTCCGAATTGTACAAGTTACGAATGTAAATGCCAGTGGGATCAAAATATTGTCAATAAATAGCTACTAAAAGTTAAACCCTTAACAAATAATCAGGGAAATAGGCTACAGGTGACATGGATTATAAACATTTTCTAGCGTGTACTTTGTTGATTAATATCAGCCCGTCACTTGATTAATCATAGGTTTTCAGTTTTATCCGTTTCATTACATGATGTGACACAATGACATTAGTTACACTTATCTACGTAAAATTTTGAAACGCTTTCGGTCTAATCTAATCAAAGAAATTAAAATTAAATTTGACACAGTTGTCTCATTACCTAGTTTCGATGATTAGTTAGATACTGGCTTAGTAATAATGAAGTGATTTCTAAAGTAAGAGATTTTTATAAAGCAATTCAGTTATTGGTTATTATAACGTAAAGCCCGATGTTAATTAACAACTTAATAAATCAATTTATTTTTATTGTTTATGTTAGTCTGGTTTATAAACCAATGAGACTAACTGATTCGCTTTCTTGAAAATGGACTATTGGTGTTAGAAGATAGAAATATGATATGCATAAATAGTTGTACATTGGAAAATTAGTATATTGTTTCAGCATACAAAGTGAAAAATAATCGCAAGTAATTGGTTCTTATTTGTTTTAAGTATAAATTGTGCAAATATTTGTTCGTACTAAGTATGATTTTTTTTGAAGATGTTTTTAAGCAGTTAAAAGTATGTATTCATAATTTTATTTCAAATTAATTGAATTAACTATTTTTCTAGATATTCAAGTTTTTCTGTGGTACTGTTGTTTTTTGACGGCATCAGCTCAAAAATTTTACGTTGGATGTGGTAATTAGTTTTACAATGTGTCCAGCATTGACATTCTTGTCAAAAATTTCATATTCAATAAATTGCAACGTAGGTTATAAAACTAAGTTAATTTTCTCGAATTTCCCATAGGGAATAAGCTATTACAGTAGGTCTCATGGTAAGACCTAAGCCCAGAACCATGTTACTTTTTCGTTTTGAGGTGCCCAGAAGCAAAAAATTAACAGTCATTCAAATTTTTATACATGTATGTGTTCCGAGACTCGATAACTCTCGTAAAAACGGTGCGATCGTGACCAAATTTGGTAGAGATGTGTAATCCTACCTTTATTTGGATGAGTTCGTAAACCAGATATATCGACCTAACGAAAAGGGCAGTTCTGGGGAATTTTGTACCCCAAAATGGGTTTTTTTAGCATTTTTCATATGTAGTTTAAAAAAAATTTTAAATTGATTTTCACTTCTGGATTTAGTTCAAAAAACACACAATTTAGTATTTTGAAGCTTTGCTCTATTTCCATTGGTTACCCAGATATTAAAAAGTCTAAAGACAGTACATTGTATTTTGGGGCTCCAATGTTAATCTTACGGAGAATAAGAATGTGTTAATATTTCACTTATCAACCAATATTTTTTTATTAAACTTGGTATTTAGCTTCATTTGGTTGAGATTCAACCATTTATGATAAAAATCTTGATTTTTGTACTTATCATGGCAGCAAACCTGCATACTCTTTTCCCATGTTAATCATACGGAGAATAGGCAAACTCTTTTATTTATGGACAGATATTGATAAAACTTAGTATATGGTTTCATATGGTCCAAATAATATTTTTTAAATTTAAAATCTACTTTTAGTGTCCCCTATGGCAGCATACCTGTACACTCTTTCCTTATATTTATCATAAGGAAAATAGACATTTATTTCCCTATTTATGAGCACGTAATGAAATTTTGTTAATAGGTTCATCTGGTAAGAATTAATATTACTAATTTGGAAATTCGCTGAGTACGCAGGTCTGCTTCGACGGGGGGTATTTTATATTCACAAATATGTTTATCGATTAATGAAATCAAACAAGAGCGTGTCACTTGCAGCAGAATATGCCGTCAGACACTGTAGTAATGAATATTTGCAGTTGGACGTCAATCCAGGTTGTTTGGTGCCAACAGTTGGGGAGCGCAAGTGTATCTAGTGTAGTAGAGTACAAGTACAAGGCAATTATACAAGGTGTAGAACCATCCTGAGAGCCAGGGGCTGAGCAAACCGATTCCTGCGGTCAAACAAGGCCAAATAATCGCAACTAATTTAACTGTCTTAGAGCACCGTCTTAATTAGAGTTCAAAGCCCTCCTTTGTACTCTGGCCGCTGTATTTTTACAAGGAGAAGGGGTGATGTTTATTTATAGTCGGTTTCTACTGAAGGATGAGCTCTTTGTTTGAATTTAGAACGGTTCGGTCTACCCGGTGTGGGCGGCCGTCTAAGACGCAATCCTTCCCTTTACTAATTTACTTCTCCCCCTCCCCCTCCACCGTCCGAACTTGATACTGAACCACTCGCATGTCTCAATGTCTTGCAACTTTACCGCCTCGGTCACGGCGTGTGAAATGCTTCACACAGTCGCACTCCACGGCAAAACTTTGATAGGAAATGGTGTTGAATTTTATCAATAAAAGTAAATAGTATTTTATTGCAAGCTTGTATTTTATGCTTATAAATAAGTTTTAAATCCAAAATTAATAAATCATAATGAGTATTTTGCATTAAACAAAGAAGGGCATATTACATATGGAACATTTAAAGTTTATTTTAATTACTAGATTTAGGTGTAGGCCATAATTAAAATTGGCGATGTCCGTTGGCATGTGTGATTAAAATTGTGATTAAATGATTAAAATTGTATTTAAAATGTAAGTATTAAATATTTGAACAAATTAATTGATAATAAATTAATGTTTTCTTTAAGTTTCAACCTTTTACAAGGTTTTAAAATAATTTAAGCTACTATGCGCGATATTTAAAATGAAACTTTGCATGAAGAAAAATATCAAGAGATGAAGTTTTTTATACATGGATCAATGTGTTCAATAACTCCTAAATGCCCATTTAATTGTTGTGTTTACTTTTAAATTATTTTTATTATTACTTTTAAATTATTTTAATTAAATTATTATTAATAGTTATTTTTTTAATAACTATTTATGCACATGCCCCGGAGCTGTTGAAAATACAATATAACTTTCTAGTTAAAGTGGATATTTCGATCTCAGGAAAAGTAGCCATAACGAATTCAACGATATTTTGTGGCTTTAGCTGAGACAAAAATATTTTTTTCATTGCTCTTAAAAATGACTGAGAGAACGACAGAGTAACAAAACTAATTGTAACGACTTATTAGTTGCAATACAAGGTACAGTAATCAGTTGTAATTTTGATTTTAGACTTAAATTATAACTAACCTTAGTAAGTTTTGCTTTTCTTAATCTCGTGGTGTGGAGAGTGGGATTGATGTAAGAAAAAATCATAAATTCCTAGTAAAAATAACGGTAAGTTAAATATTTTAATAAAATATGCTACGGTATATATTGTCTTGAACAAAATTACACCATTTTCAAGAAGCATAAAACTTGGGGTCGAAAACTTAGCTATAAAATTTCATAATTCGACAAACCTTTATTTCAATAAAACGTAAACGTTTGATTAGGTTTAGCTTCCTGTTTTGGGTTTTCAGCTTTTACAAAATTCAATAATTTTAAAGTTTTTAAAACTACTAATGATGATAATAATTAAATAATTTAATAAATAAAAAGTAAAAGTTAGCAGGCTATATAATCTTTAAACATAGAAAATGCACGACTTTTCCGTTAAAATTTACTTTAATGATATAGCGGTATCTACACATACTAAAGAACAAATTCTAAGGTTTTCCCAAATTTGGTAGTTTTAAAAGAATTACTGTTAAAATCCTCGTAAGGGAAGGGCTCCTCCCAACACAGAGGTCACTGGTTAGGCAACAATGCATGCCTAACCGATATATCCAATACAAGATAGGGCCAAATGACCGATAGTATGTTCGGTACTCATGTATGTTCGATATTATGTTCGATGTGTTCTGATCCGAAGGTATGTCAAACCACAGGTACAGTAATGACATTACCTTGATTTCTCAGGTAACATGTACTCTTAACTAAAAAGATTACTCCACTAAAGATTACTCTTAACTAAAAACCTGTAAATATTTCTCTACTTTCAATCAATTCTAAAGAACCGTAGAAGTTTTAAAATAATTATATTTATGTTTGTTACACTTAAAAATATTTTTAATACAAATTTCATGTCGAAAGCTTAGCTTTGACATATTTTAGGTCGACATAAAAAAACTGAAAGCATTATTAATAGAAAATAAAATTACACAAATTTGATCAAGTGGTCTTCTAAATCAACCATGGCAGCCGGTCATAAGGAATTTATCATTTGCTTCAAAATCATGTGAGCGGGTCCATAACTTGTGACACATATTTTTTGTCACCTTTGGTCCAATTTGTGAGAATAGTTGTAGATTTTTAGATACAAATGCCAAGATTCTCGGAGCATATGGGTATTTAAAAATGACAATTTAAAGATATTCTTTGATTTCTGAGAAAATTCCAGTGAAAAGAATTGGGGCTAAAGTAGAGTGCCAAGAACTTGGCACCCTACAACACCCATAAGCACCCCATGGCACCCTATACTCCGGCAGCCACCACCCCTGATTGGACATAACTCCTTTGATTCAAGGTAATAATCAAGGACAACTTTGACTGGTTTGTTGAACATGTTTTTACCTTTGCATATTTTTTATGTTTGAGTTACAGCAATATTTTTAAACTGCCTTAAGAGACTTATATTAGTTTATAATTAAAAACTGCCTCTTAAGCTATGTCGCACTACGACGGTGGAGCTCGGACGAGCGGGTGATACTTCAATTTTCAAAGATCTTTAAAATATTTAATCTCATAAGAGTGGGAGCACTAAGGCGGTACGGCACGGAACGGACACTCCCGGACAATCTGCACCTTCCGTCGTTTTGCAAAAGATTCGGAAGAAGGAATCTCAGTACATTTCCGAGCTGCCGTGCCGGCCGTACCGGCTGTGACGGCCTAGTGCATTTTCGTCATTATACCCAGTTCACAATTGTTAAACGACTTAGTAAGGTTATATGTAGATAGTACTAATGAGAAAGTACAAGTTGAACATTATGAGTTATTCCCAGTGCATTAATAGCCGAAAATTATATAATTAAGGAAATTTAAATTTTACCGTATTTTTTCTTTATTTTTCTGTTGAAAATGGTACTTATCACCACTAATTCCTCAGCGACGTGCATATTATTTAACCGACTCTCCTCAAGTACTGATCTCCTTTGACGGAAGATACAAATGTACGAAACGGCGGAACGCCGGATGTCCGCTAGTGCGCGCACCCCCTCTAAAAAGTTCGGTCCATGCCGTACCACCCGTCCGTGCCGTACCGACGTAGTGCGCTGGTAGCTTTTGTTTTTAACTCTTAACCCGAAAACCCTACAATTTTACAACGCTCGGCCACCTTTCAATTCATAATTCAATTTCCATTGTGTGGCTGAGCCACACATTCTTGGACTAAACATAATCATTGAAGCCATTTTAAAAGATCGAAATAAATTAATTTACCTGCCACTTACCTAGGACACAAGTTGTGATTAAGTTTGTGACTTTATTTATTTAGTATTCCAACGGTTCACAACCATTTACAATCATATTCATACATAACAATATCAAACACAAAATAACAACAATAATAAATACAAAATACAAAAACAAGACATTCAAGACGGCAAGCAAAACAAAGACCTTATTTATTTGTTTATACAATTATTTTCTTTGGGAATATATATTTTCCTCCAATCTACCCCATGTAATTAATTTCCTTTTTATTTTTTTTATATTATTTTTTACGTTTTAAAAAATTTTTATTATTATTTTGCATTTATTTAATTTTGTATAATCTTATATTGAAAACAATGCAATAATTGTTTTCATGCTTTAATTTTTTAAGGGTAGGTATGGGAACATTACGTTATAGCCAACATAAATAATAATTACTGTGAAAACTAAGTATTTAACAACCTAACACCTTTAACAAGTAACTATGAAGTTAACAATAACAAATACTGGAGTCAGTTGCATCTGAAAAAATAACAGTGTAAAAATCTACAAGTGACTTCATAACAATATTTAAATATTCAAAAAATAATAGTGATAAACTATAAAATAACACAATTAAAAATAAATATTTATAAAAAATAATAACAAGACAATATAACATTAATAATAAAAATAATAAGTGGCTGGATAACAAACAAATTAAATTGTGATGTTTACAGAAAGGAAAATAAAAAAATAAAAAAAACTGGCATTGAACACTACACATTACTTTGAAGACCTTGGATTTTAAAATATCTGCTGAAGCACCACTGAAGAAATCCAGAGACGTAGCGACCTCGCTGCCTATACGAAGAATTCTTGAGGTGCCGGTGTTGTAGGTGTAGGCAGTAGAAGCAGACCTCCGTCTTGTCAGACTTGTTTATATACAACGTGGCATTAAAACATATTAACCTGGGTATTTAAAAACAATCTCTTTGCATAGTCACGAACAATGATATAATAATGTAACGATACAATGGTTAAATATGCATAATGTCAACCTGATCATGGATGAGGCTAAAAAAATTGTATACTTTTATCTACAGTAGACTGGATATTTTATCGCAGCTGTCAAAGTAGAGATGAGATATCACAATCAATTCCATTACAACTTAAAGATTGGGATCCTGAACTGAAGATTATGTCCCCGGTGTGTTTCCAAGAAGAAGGTCGTCACAAATATTTTAGGCAATTGAATTCCCGTACTTGTGCATCTCATTAGTCTCCTCAGCCCAATTATAGTTTTTGCCCCCATCTCTTTGAGAGCTCTCACTATTTGAGTAATGATTTTTCCCTTTGTACTGGACTGCTTTGTTACTTTTCACAAATGTTTTAACAACATAATATTGTCTTTTAAAGCTGCACGAAAAATTTAATTGCTAAAATTATTAGTTTCGTATTATTGAAATGTAATACCATTTGATAAAGTAAATAAAAGTTAATTTTTAATTGTTGAGTTTTTATTATTTCAATGAAATATTTTATTTAATCACTTGAACATGATGATATAATACACATGTGGTATCTTGGTATACATTTGGTTACTTGATAAATATAAAACGATGTTTATATCTCTATGCAAACTAACACCATAAGTTATGGGAAATCTTCATAAATTGTTTTATTATTATAAAATTAATGCTAATATGTAATATCTTTACTGTTGTACTTTTATTTTGAGATTTCTACATTTAAATTTTTAATAAAATAACCTTTGTATATTTATTATTTTAGTCTACATATATATTTTGAAAGTAAGTCCTAAATATATACTCCCGCATGGGTAACTCACTGATGTACATAAAAGTTTGGACGGAACCGTTCAAGCTAGAGACTTGAAATTTGGCATTCTATTAGCTGACACGATTTACATTCATAAAAAATTCTAAAAACTAGCAATTTTTCACTTTTAATCTATAAAAAAAGTAAAAAATATAGATTTGTCGGTAATGTAGTTCAGCCGTGTTAGTGTACATCACCGTGTGACGGTATCGTAGATCACTTTGCAGGTTTAGTTCTCGCTTGTGTTTAAATGATCCCTTTCAACTACACCCTTGTTTGAGTTGTCATGTAACTAGTATTTTCAGTAGTGTTTTTTGAAAATTTTAATTGCGGACCTAGAAATGGGAACTTAAATTAGTTTTCCGCCATTGCGGCCAAAACGGCTGGCCCTAAACATACCTGACACAATCACAACGAACATCTCTCATTTTACTACCACTTTGTTTAAATTATACATAAGTCGATATACAGAGCGTGAAGAAGGCAATTTTTCTTAATTTCAAGGGTTTTTATTGATCCACTGCGAAACATTTTATTTAGTTTAGCTGCATGTAGCTGAATTTGGCGTTTTGCTTCCCCACAAGCTTGAAGTTTTGTATTAACTTAGCTTGACAGTGATGTCAACATTAAATTCATAGTATTTAGAAGTGTATACTCTAAAAAATTGAGAATAACTGTAAATTCTCTTAAAAAATTGAACTACAAAGAATTTATAATTATTTTCAGCTAATATTATGTGTTATTCTTTAACGTTTTGTTGCTACTTTACAATAAAGTCAGCTTTTAAGTTAACTTGTTTATTTATGTGGGTGGTTTACCAAATGTAGACGTTACATTTAATAACGGATGTAATATTATTTAGTTCCTTCAATATTGCGCATGCACATATCTTGGACGGCACCGATATCAATAAAAGTACCAAACATAAAAAATAACTGTGATGAATGCCAGAATTAAGTATTTTTATTTTGCCTGTTAGGCGAAACTGGTTGTTTTACAATTGATTGTTATTCAACTGATTGTTTTGAATATTTTGTTACTTAGTGATGTTTTACATTGTTTGTTACTTACTGACCTAATACTTTAGCCTCCAACTACTAGAGGTAGATTTGCAATTTGTAACTAATATTTTAAATACTTTCGCCAGCAATCATAGTAATATTGTATTTTATATAAGCTTGAAGTTTTGTATTAACTTAGCTTGACAGTGATATTAATGGAAATTGAATATATTTAGAAGTTAACACTCTAAAAATATTGAGCTTAGAAAAATTATAATTAATACCTGCTAATACTCGTATTATGTGTTTTTCTTTATAACCTGTTCAATATGAACGAATTTACTCTATTACATAGATTGTTTGTGAATTAGTAACATCAATCTAACTTATTAACATTGCACTTTTTGTAGTATCTCAAATCGTTATTTTAAGACCGTGTTGCAACTATTATTATTACTAAATTTGATATTCTGCAACTTGTTAATAGGTCTAGCTACAGTTACATTGTATCTGAATTTCGAATTTTGCATTCACTGAACTTAATATCCCTGTAATTTCTACAGGATTTAAGAGTAGTAACTAGAATACGGTAATTATTCTTAAATTATTATTTCATAACAAACATTTTTATTTTTTAACGAATAGTATTTTTGTAAATAGTCTTTGGCGGGTTCCAAACCGTCTGTTCATGTTTTCCTATTTTTGGTTTTTGTGAAATCATTTATTTATTCATTGATCTAAAAAATAGTTTATTTAGCTTAGTCATTCTACATTTTCATCTATTTTATCTAGTTTATTTTTTCAATTATTTTGTATTATTAATTTTATCTATATTATGGTGAGCTATACGAAGCTTGTGCGAATATTTTTAACATATTATTTTAGTACTGTAAATGATTTTGCGGCAGTAACGCCTGAAAAGATTTTAGGTCTCATTACGTTTCCTAGACTTTTAGTTTACTCATGCTGGAAAATTTCTTGTAGGTTTTCGCTCGAAAAATTACCTAATACAGTAACTATAACTCTTACTATTTGTATGCTGTCCCTCTATCTGGATCCCCAGATGGAATATAGTACTCAGTTGATATTTCTGGCACAGTTTTAATTTGAAGAGTGATGTCCCACACGTGTGTCTTCCCTTCTTTTACCTATTTGCTGTTGTCCAATCAGGCTGAGATTTTAGTTTGGGAAACGATTGAATTGAACGTATCAAGTTATTGAACGATTGAACTTTTCTCAGCTGGGACATTACCTTCGCTATCGTTTACCCAATTCCGACGCTTTTCCTTTTTAAACCATTTACATATCTGATTACCTATCAGGCTGAAAATATTATAATAACCCATTGAATCATATTTAATTAAACTAAAATGTATTTCTTTCGCTGTCACTTTGTCCGTTAAACTTTCTCAATTCAGTGCTCTCACCTAAAGTCTCGATTACTTCAATTATTGTCATAATTTAAAACTATTCAATGCAACTTCATTATTATACTGAAATTATACCCTGTGATTTATTAAATACTACGAGAGCTCTATTTTTATTAATTTTCTTAACCATGATATTTAATATTTAAAGTTTTACATTGCTGATTTTGTAGGATTAATTTATCATCGTTTCTTTACAATGTAAAATATGGTTCCTGAATTTCTTGGCAACCCTGTGGCGAAACTGAAGCATCATAGCCTACACTAAATATTTTTTATTACAAATGTCTTTCTTTTGTCTTATTTTTCTTCTATTACAAGCAGCGATCCTCCATCAAAAATTATAATTTTATTCCACTTTTATAATTTCAGAATACACCTATTACCTAAATCATGTGCAATCATAATCGTATCTCCAAAATTTTAACACAACAATTTTTAAGGATGACTATTTACAGAGTTCATTAATATTTCACAACCCCATTATATTTTTTTTACGAATCAAGGGGAACTAGGGAGTGGGATTATACCATGAGCCGTGGGCAATTTTCAAAGCTTATTACTATTAATTGTGAGTAGTGTAAATTTGCCGCTTCTGTTAACTGTCATGGCTGTCCAGTACTTGGTAGAATTAGCCTGATTAATACTAGAGCCATAAATTACTTCACGAATTTAAGCAAACCCCTAAGGGGGCATGGGGGCGGAGCCCCCATCGAGCCGTAGGCGAGTGTTCAATTATACACTCACAAATCATACAGGATGGTAAAATTTAACTAATTTGAAGGACCATTTGACTTGTAAAAATATAGAAGATTTATAATTTAGAAATTTTGACTGCATTTTACATTACATTGATTTAAACCAATTACTATTTAATTTTGAGGAATATAAAAGAATTCAATCATGAATTTTATTCCTTATAAAAAGATGTGAATATTTTCATCGTGAAAAACAATCTAAAGAAACACGAGGAGACAACACCACACGCGTCTCAAGACCAATTGTTCAAGCGAATAAACCGACTTAGAACACGAACATGTTCATCAAATTGAGCAAGAAATGCAAATTGAATGTCAAGATTGAACTTTCTTCTCCAAACGTGAAACTGAATTAAACGCCTGTATCGCAGGGAAGATTTCTTCTTCAAGTCGAATTCACGTATGGTTGATTTTTCTTATAAATCTTTTTATGTTAAAAGAATTTAAGGGCGGATTCTCATTAGAATTGAAGTGGTGAGATATTATTAATAGTTTAAAAACAGTTTTTCTTTCTGTTAAGCTAACTTTGTAAAAATTATTAGTTAAAGGAGCTCTTGTCCTCTTTTCCTCTGCAAGGAGCACTCTCAAAAATTGATTTTTCATTAATATAATTATTACATATAATTATTACATATAATTATTACATATAATTATTAATATAATTATTACAGCCCCGAAGGAGACCTATGTCGGATCGAGAAAACTTTTACGTGTGTGTCATGGGCCCTTTCAAACGAACAGTATTATGGTTATATCTCGGAGCGTAGAGGAGTTTAAAGACGAGTGATAAGCTATACTGTTTATCACGATGTTTATCACACAAAAGTTTTAATAATGTTCAAAAAATCCAGAAAATTTATTGTTTATTCAAGTAAAATCTACTGTTTACAATTGTACTGGAGTTAAAGGTAGCTGATGTGAAAAACTGAATTAATAACGTATTAACAGGATTGAAAATTAAGTAACTAGGGACTGGAAAATCAATTGTAATAAACACAATCAAAAACTAATACCAGAAAATAAACGTTTACAAGCACACACCACACTATTTTGGTACAAGCACAAAGAAGAAAAGTGTTAATACATTATAGGCTATTAGTTATTGTTATTGTGAGTTATATTATTGTTAATTTATTGTTGTTGATTTAATCATACCACAGCATGAACTGTCTAATTATGTATTGAATTTATTATCATCTTTGTGAATTGGCGTTCTGCCGTAAATAAATAAATAAATAAATAAAATCGAATAAACAACCCTTTTGATTCAAGCTTGTCGTTTTAAATTTTGTAATCGTTAGATCACGCCTAGAAAACAATACAATCATTTTTCCTCTGTCATCGCTAAAACAAAATGTTTTGTCCTTCGAAGAAAACAATCCAGCACAATCCTGTCGTCGGTGTCACCGCTGCTAAAACATTCCCAAGACATATTGTCCGGCATTAAGAAATTGATTCTTCTCTCACGGACAGTACGCGTTATGAATTGCTAGGCGGTCACTCCCAGTGCAATCTTTCATAGCTAGTTGATAAATGACACCCGGGACATGTATTGGTTTTGAGAAGGTGGGGAGCGAGCCTGGATTATTATTCTACCCACATTCGGGGGGGAGTCACTGCCATCGCTTCCAGAATCAACAAATCTATCAATTAGCCGGGTGATACTGGGAGGAACTCTTCGCTCCACTTCCCTCTTGTTCTCCTCCGGTTACTTATCCTGGGCGAAATACAAGTATTTGAATACCCGGCGCCGCTCGAATCCGGTGCCTGTGATCGGGTGATATTTGGATTTTAATTTTCCTCGTTGAAATATAAAGAGTTTGATTTTTAATGTAATTGGCATGAAGGGTCTGTTTTTTGAGAGGCCCTCCACTATTAAAATTTTCTGAAACCGTAATAGTTTATTATCGAATAAATTTTGGTGTATTACAGGGCTATAAATTGATAGAAAACATGTAAATTGTGCCCAAAGAATGTCCTAGTCAACTTTTCAACACTGTATACTATATCAACCATACAAATCGCAAAATTGGATTACCAAATCCGTCGGATGACCAATACACTGATTTAGTTAAACCAGTTTGGTTAGGTTAGATTTTAGAGTAGTTTGGTAGTAGAGTTGTAGAAAACATAATGACCCACTTCTCGGAAGTCTGACACCTAAAAATTCAATGTAGGGTCTACCACAACTCGTGAACCTGTGACTTGAGATAAAATAACAGCTAATAATAAGACCTGTCCACTGAAGATAATACTCCGTATGTGCATAGTGCAAATTAATGTTTTTAATTTATATATGGCTCCCTCTTTTCTAGGAACCCATTTGTACACAATTAAATTCCTGTATGACAAATTTTAAATGTGGAGGCCCCTCTTCTAAAAAGACCTGGCGTGAATAGCTGTAAGGCGGTGTCCTAGCTGGACGGCGAAATTTTGACGGCGTTGCGTGCGTGCGAATTTGCCGGCCGGTGGAAATTACAAACACACTGAGAGGCATGGGAGTGTCCTAGCTGGACGTGCGTTGCGTTGCCGCCGGTGCGTTGACGCTGGTCGTTGCGGCGAAAAGACAAGCATGTTTGTGTTTGGACGTCCGTGCGGCAACTGCGTCTAGTGCGTCAGTGCGTGTTTGGCTGTCACTGGAGACGGGTCTGATAGGCAAATTATAGCCAAATTTTATTAAACTATCATGTACTGAAATTTTAAGACTTTTTTTATTCTTTGGTATTTTTATCTACATCTAACGGTTAGGGAACTAGAGGCAATTAAAGTTCATTTTGGTTTAGTTTTAGTAAGAATAACATGGGACGAACTTTATCTGCCATATCTCCGAAACCATTCAGTAAAATAAAAAATACTTAAGAATAAAAATGTTTTAGAATTATGTTTTGAGAATATTTTACTCATAAAAATTATCATTTACCTATGCATAAATTAACTTCTTTCCAATGTAGCGTTCAAAATTTAAAATAAAAAAATAAATGTTAGGCCTATTATAAAAAAAAAATGTTCTTAAAACATCAATGTGCTTGTGAACTTAGTTACTTATTGCGACTTACGGTAGCAGTAAATAATTAATTATTTATATTCAAATACAACTTTTTAGTGCAGATTTTGAAGGCCTACTTACCTTAACGTCAATAATGAGCCTTTCCTCAATAGAAATAGGCCGCATAATATTAGTAACTTTTAAAGGAATTCCTTCTTCTTCAAGTCACTCACAACAAAGTCAAAAGTGTCAATTAATTGACATCCTAGTATAATTTTTAAACAACTCAGGATGCTCCCTTAACTTATGATAGAGATGGTGAAAATCACCTAATTCCTCTCTTTCTCTAAAAATATCATTAATTGGAGATCTAGTATCTCTAGCTTTTAGCTTCAAATAAGCGTAACTGTCAAGTAAATAAAGTTTTCGCTTACTTGCGGACTGCATGTTTTCAATCACCCATTACTACGCAGCTAATGAAGGCTCTCGACTGCCACCGCCGCACGAACGCATTGCCGCAGACGCAGTCCCACTGCGGACACCCTTTTGGTCGGTCGTCCGTGCGTCAAACGCACGCAACGCCGGTGCGAATTTTCGCCGCTCAGCTAGGACGCCGCCTAAACAGCCGTTAAATCATTCAAACCAGTATAAAAAAAATGCAAATTTAATTTGTTTATTAATATTTTTTAAATATCAACTATTGGTTTATACTAAATAAAACGATCCCTCATATTTGTATACGGTAGTCAACAGTTTAGAAAGATAAACACCTAGAATATAGATCATAGCTAATCATGTGAAATGATAAACTGTAATGACTTTTAATGTTCATTGTATAACCTAAAATATTACTTCAAGAGCTTTATTCTATGGAGTATGGGTTTGTAAACGCTACTTACATTGATTCTTAGTGATGGTAAGTATTATGTTTATAATTTGCAAAGAAATAGCCTAATCCTACATGGTTTTAAAGCGAATTGGGAAAATATTGTAACCGTAATATATTATATAAATTAACTATTTCTCAAGTTTATGTTATATAAAGTAATTTATTAGGTACCAAATTTTGTTTCTGGCTCAAAGGCTTAACAAAGGCTATATTTGGTTGTTCATTTGTTAGTTTATTGTTAAATTTTGTTTTAGGATAAAATAATTTTTTACACTTTTTTCAACAAATGACGTGTTACAAGCTTATCTATGATGATGAATACTAGTATCCATAAATATATAGATCACTATACAAAATCATTGTGGTCACAATAGTTTACTTATGTTTCAAGTAAAAGACCCAAGAAATTAAAAACAATAAACAGCAACGATGTTAAAAAAGTGGATGCCAAAGGTTTTACTCCCGAGTCAAAAATGTTTGCATTCACATTCTTATCTCGGAGTCATTAATTCATTAGACAACAAACTGTCCAGTGCGTCGATGGGGTTAGTCAAATGAGCTAGCAGCGGCAGTGGCGTTGCTCTTTGAAGCTCCGCGCCGCCCCGTTCCTGACAAGAAGCGGTTCAGCCTTTTGTTTTATTTTACCCTCTTGTTTTCGATTTTACCGACACAAAAGAATAACAAATTGTTTGTGTTTTTGTTTATTAAGTCCAAGTGAGTCTGTTGAAGGGGATGCGGTTTTTCGGGTAGGGTGATCACAAAAAGAAAAGGACGCGTTTGAAAAATCGTTTGGACGAGCGACAAAATTAGGTCTCTCTTTGTCATTTTATGCGATGAATAGCGAAAAGTGCCCAGTCAAACAGATAGATAAACCGGCGCAAGAAATAGCGATGTTTTGCTGTCCCTTCACTCTTTCCGAGTCCCGAAAATGCTGATGGTCAATTTTCTCATGTAAAGTTTTGTTGATATTATTTTTGGCTCAACGTTTCAATGGGCATGTGTTTAAGCTACGAATCATTAAGGAACCAAAATATTATCAAGTTTGCTGTATATTAAATAAATGTACCATTACAAATCTACAAAACATATTTTATGAGTATTAGTGATCCATCTTTAATATTTATAAAACTGCACTTTATTAATGTCTCTTACAAGTACAATATTGTAACGGATTCAACTATGACTTCTTAATATATGACTATTGATACTTCATTAATATAAACCTTTTTAATCTTATGTCAATGTTATGGAACAATAACTTAACATAACATTATGAATAGGTCCTAAAAACATCCCTATTGAGTCGAGTTTCCTTCAAACCAGTAATGAGAAAACAGCATTATAAACTACTAAAATAAAAACATATAAACACCTTGTTATAATGTAGGTCACCTCGCACTATTATGTTTTACAACACAAATTTCAGGCTTTAAATTTACAATTTCATAGTAGGTCTTTCTAGTTGGATTGTTCATATTCCATAGCTATTCATTTTTAGTAGTTTTTTTATATCGTTGGCGTTCTTTTAAATGTCAACACGTTGTATTTTATAAACAAAATACCTTCAAGACATTACGTTTTTGTTCTTATAAATTTTAACAGTAAGGAAATTGCAATGATTAACCCTGAAGCGATATAACTCAAAACCAACCATAAATATTAATTAGTTAAACCGTTCAACGATATCTC
Source organism: Neoaliturus tenellus (assembly GCA_030545055.2). Taxonomy (NCBI): domain Eukaryota; kingdom Metazoa; phylum Arthropoda; class Insecta; order Hemiptera; family Cicadellidae; genus Neoaliturus; species Neoaliturus tenellus. Next base: position 99,193,475 of record CM061535.1, read on the forward strand.
GATGCCGTGGATCGAGAGTTTATTTAATTTCTAACGTGTAGGGAGCAGAGATGATGGATGGCGAACACCCCAGAGTCCACAACAAACACGTAATGGAAGTAGCCGATAATCCAACCGGAATTATAAATGATCGGTGGTTAAAGGTAAAGTAATGGCTAAACGGAGACAAAGGATTGCGAGTCCATGGAGACTCAATAACAAATGACGTTTCCGAAATGTAATAAATAGGTGATGTCTGGCAGTGTTTTTCATCGGCGGATGTGACAACTGGGAGAAAAATGAAGAGCGGAATTGAGTGAACTGATGATGTATACGTTGTCATAACCTGGGTAGCGTTCACTACATATCCACCGCCGGCGCCCATATCCCTGCGATCCCTACATCCCAGCGCCGATCCCGACCACGGGAACTAATGGAGTTTGAGGGATCATCGAGCTTCGATTCGTCTGTGGTGGAACGCTCACGTTTTAGTCCTCTTTATTATTTTTGACATATATACAACAACATAAAATTCGTAGTGTTTGTGTTTTTCCAATAATCAAACCATCAATGATGGATTTAATTAGTTTAATAACATTTATCTTAATTGTTAAGGAGCTTTAGAAGGTGTGGTATAAATATAATATATGCTAAGCAATAGCATAGTTTTAATTGTTGAATTTCTTATATTTTCATTGTTTAATTACAGGTTTTAGGAATAACTTTTTAGAAACGTTTGAGACTTTGCATGTGTAACTAAATATTTACCTGGGACTTAACAAGCACGTTTACTTGATGAGTAAAAATTATTGGAATTAAAATACAAATCTTAAGGAAATTTTCAAGGACGTCTAGTTTAATGATCTAAATGCAAGAAAAAATATTTCAAACATCTACGGGTGTAAAATAACTTGCCTACTGCTCGATGGGAGCTCCTCTCATGCCCCCTAAAGGGTTTCCACCAATCCGTTTATAGTTCTTAAAGTATCAAGCGTTGAACAGAATACAGCTAAAAGTTGAGCTACCTAGGAGTTTTCTTCTTTGTAACTTGTAATTTGTAAAAACTTTGAAAAAAATAGTAGTAAAAATTAGTCTTGGGAGTAAACGGCTTGATATACGTTAAAATATCTCATTTTAACCATCGTGGTTTAATCGAAAATATTTTTATTAAATTGCGGAGTTTCTTTCAAATTACTGCATTTTTTAACGTTAGGGCTCAACGTAAGAAAACAATCAATCAAGATTGCTAAGAAATGTCATGAAAATCCATTTTGAGATTTAGTGTTGCGTCGCATTTAAAAAAGCCCCCAACACTACAACACGATAATAAAAAGCCTCCTCCAGCTTAGTATGCTCTGGAAACATAAATATTTTACAGTTTTAGTTTAAAAATATTCTAGGTATTCTTGTTTTTGTATATATCCATAATAAAACCTTTGTAGGTAAGACCTGTGTAGAATTTAAAGTGTCTAAGTAAGTACCTTAATAGTGATGTTAATAATTAAAATAATTGTCAAAATGAAGGAAGCTGATATTTAAAAACGATTAAATTCGGTCTACAGGATTAAATAGAGAAGCGACAATAAGTCAAATCACCAAAGTTGTAGTAAATTAAAATACCTTTGACTAAGAGTATCACCGATTTTGATATATATTCAACTACTTGGCCGCTAGACCTAATGAATTAAAAATGCGAATGTCACTTTTCACCATTTAAATTTTTGAGGTTGTTAAAACTTGAAAGTACACGATTTTAGGAGTTTACCCTTGTATTAACATTACACGAGTAAGCTAAGCGTGTGCCAAATTTAAGTTTCTAGCTCTACCGAAAGTAAAGAAAATCGTTGTCTACCTAAACAGTGAGTGAATCAGTAAGTTTCACATCGGAGCACATATAGTTATTATGACAAGTTTGTGAAAATTAAATTCACCCAAGATGTAATTAATGTTATATTTTTAAAAATATCTTATACAGAAGGAAGCAAAAGTAGGCACACCGTTTGGAGACAGTAGAAAAAAAGTATTATTCAAGGCAGTTTTTCAATATCTTGTTAGTGATTAGTTGTGACACTTTTATCAGTTGATTTATGCTTTCTTTGCATTAGTAAAATAACTTAGGACTTAAGTTTTTGCAATAGCAATACCTATTTTCTAATGAAAAATAATAATTAAGCACCAATTGGACAATTTAAAAAGAAAAATACTAAACATAAAATTTATTTTCACTGTTTAAATAATTTACAGAATTTACTAAGGATAAAGATTAACATTAAAATTTATGAATGCCTTAGTTAATCAATTAATCGATAAGTGGGTTTTATTGTTCTGAAAAATTACATATTTATATATTTTAATACATATTAATTGGTTTTACTTTTTTCAAAAGACTTGCTATGTAGTTATAAAAACTTTTCAATATTTTGTTTGTGTTTTAAAATAAAAATTATTATTTAGGAGTGTTAAATTTCAGTCTAGAATCTAAAATGAATGGATTAAAAACAATCAACATATTAATTAACCATGTATATAATTCCATAAGGAGTTTCATGCACATAACCTACTAGCAGAAGTAGGAGGAATTTTAAAGACAATTTTTGAACAAAAGGTGATAAGAGATCGTAATAAAAACAATGATAAAAAACTGATGATTTATTGCCTATCAGAAAAAAAACATTTTCCTACATATAAGTAGCAAAAGAAGTCATTTATTTTGTGGATTCAGCTAAAGTTTAAATTAATTCAAGGAGTTTTACAGGATGTAGACTATTTTAATATATCATTAAGAATTGAATTTTGTTTGTTAAAATCTGTATAAACGACCAAATTACAAGGCTGATGTAATAATTTGTTGGAGGAAAGTTGTAAGAAGACGCCGATTGGGACCTGTTTGGCGATAACGTAAGGGGGGTGGGGGGCGGCGCGGAGTCGAGATATTCCACGTTTGATTCTTTGAGGTGTTCCAAGGTAATTTGTCGATCGAACCTACATTAAACCACGTCTTGGTGTGCTTTGACAAAAAGTTTCTTGCCAGACAAGAGAGCAAGTTAGCTTTATCAAAGGCGACAACGCAAACTTTTCTTTCATCGCGGTTTGAGTGCGAACTTAAATCGAGACTTTGACACAAGTGAACGATGTGGAGGGGGTATCGACAGCCCATACTGAGCACGTCGACGACTCGACTCACACAAACGTCGCTTCTCTTTCTGCTAACTTTACTTGTCTCCTAAAATTTACACACTGATTGTGTTTTTGTCTTTACGACAATCGTCACACTCATCTTGGTAGTAACATGAATTTCTTAGGTTTTAATTAGTTTCCAAAATTAAAATTCAATTCAAATCAGAGTTTCAATGAAAGATTCATTTATGGATTTTATTATACCGTAAAAACTATTTTTGAAACAAACTAAAAGACTCCTTGGAAGATAAAAACGTATGAATTATTCATTGGGTCACTACATATTTAATAAAATTAAATCAAGTGACTTTACATACGGATGGTAACGTTTTTTTGGTAGGTAATCAGTAAGTGTATCAGAACCACAAAGATACTACTGTATTACACGCTAAAATAGAAAGAATGAAAAAGTCATTCTTTGTTCAGAGTGAATGCGTGTTCATTCCAAAAGAATGAAAAGTAACTCGTGAAAGAATGGAAAACCTCCACTATTTCTAAAGAGTGAAAATATCCACTATTTAAATAAATGTATTTTCACCTTTTCAATAGATGGTTTCTAAGTCACTCTATCAAAGAGTGATTTCCTTACAGAATCAGAAGACCGCCATCTTTAACGGGTCCGGGGACAATTTTATATGCGTTATTTATACAGTATTAAGTATTGGGAAACGTTTTGTGTGTTTGCATGGCTATGGCTAAAACTTCAAGTCAGCTCTGAAATCAATCATCGAAAGCATTCACCTCCAAAAAAATCTTCCTCCTCGGCATCGGTGTTAGTAGTGGCAAAGTGGGGCTGCTGGCTCAGGTCAATGACCCCTGAGGAATGCTGACGTCACCAAGGGTCACTGACGTCACGAATGACGTCATCGGTGACGTCATCAATGACGTCATTTCTATGACGTCATAGGTATGACGTAATAGAAATGACGTCATGACGACGTCATCACCGCTGACGTCACCATAATGACGTCATTGACGTAATTAAGGTCAAGGTCACGCGGAAAGACAAAAAAAAT
>CM061535.1:99197746-99275587 GCA_030545055.2 Neoaliturus tenellus
AAATAAAAAATTTAAGGCTAAGATCAAATGTATGAATGCAGAAAAAAATTAGAAAGAAAGAAATAGTGGTTGAGGAGTATATTAAGTGAATTACGAATAAAACGCTACTAAATAATAATGCCTATAAAGCAGCACTGCTCAGATACAGGAAGGCAATAGATGAATCTTAAGCCAATGTATATAATGAGAGAATATCGAACTCTCATCATAAACCAAAAGAAATGTGCAGAGGCATTGATGATTGGAGAGGCAATAATAAATTAATCTCTAAGAAATTAAACATAATAAAAGATGATTAAGTATTAAGAAACCCTAAAAAAATTAGTGAAATAATTGACTAATGAGACTGGAAGATGTATTGAAAAAAATGTTATTTTAAAGAGAGAGAAAAAAACATTAGAGTGGCCTAGGCATTTAAGTATAAGGTGAACAGGCCAGTATTGCTGTGATAAAGATAAAACTACCCCTCCTGAAGAGATGAACTTGCCCCTCTCTAAATTCATCCGCTCCATGAAGAAGTGGCTCTCCCTCAACCCTTTCTACAATATTAACGAATTTAACACCTCCGACTTAAAATCTATAAGTTTAGCCCACTAATCAGGGGTGCCCACAAGGGGGGGTTACGACGCAGACTGCGTCATTGAAATTTTTGGGGTCGAAAAAAGGGTATTTTTGTCCGAGATGGGGGGGGGGGCGATTTTTTAAAGTATACTTTTATAACGAGTACCATTAAAACTAAAGTTTTTTTTTAATAAATCATTTATGACCGTCAAAAACTGTACAGCTTAGGATTTACCAACAAATTTCCCTAACTGTTGGTCAACAAACACAGTGACTCTGTATTCATTTCTCTAAGGTTGGCGGAATCTAGAAGCCTATGGTTGCTATGGAAACGGGCGAGCTGTAAATGACGCGCTCCATGTCGTTCGCGGAAGCGGCGGATTTCGATGCTAAAGTTGGTTCACTTGCTCATATCTGTTTTTATTTTATGCAACAACACCAGAAAGACACATTAAGCTGTTTGTAATTTTGTCCGGAAAGTAGTGTTTTTCATAGCCTTGGTCAATGAAATTTCACGATACAGAAATCAGAAATCTGACTGTTGTGCGTGCGCGATAACCTCAAAACGTTTAGTTGGTAAGTTAGGCCTATTCAAGGTTTCTGTGATTCAAAACCAGACAATTAGGTACTAAATTTTATTCTAAAAGTTGATAATGTATTAAGTTAAATTAGATCGCATTAAAACCATCCACAAAAAGGAAATTATAAAGATTCATGTGTCCCTGATGATGATGAAACACCAAAACAAACGGAACAATCAAATACCAAGTTTAGTCTTGACGCCGTGTCTTCCTATTCACGTTGTCAAAATGGTGACCCCACATAATTCACTTTAAACACATAAGAATTTGCCTATGTTAGGCCACATCAGTAAAAATTGAGTTTAATGTGTAATGTTAGTAATTGTTTTAGTTTTAATCTTAATTTTCGGTAATAATTGCATTGGCTCGAGACTTTAAAGAGATGTATAGGGGATGTAGACTAATCCTGAGGATATCGTGTATATTTAAAGGAAATAATGCAAATGTATACTCATCATGCTCTTTAAGAGTCATCTTCACCCTTGTAATAACACTGAAAATATGCCTCCGCATACCCCTGTTTCGGACGGTGTTTTTGGATATTTATTGGTAAAATTTATGTTTTATTGTAAATAAGGTTAGATATAGGTCCCTCATACCTTATTAAATAAATAAAAATAAATTGTATAATTACAAAAAAATCTTAAAATGAAGTAAAATTTATTTACTTTGCGACATCACAGAAAGTAATATTTGTTAAATTTCCAAAATTTTGAGGTATGAGGGACCTAAAAGAACTATTCAACTAAACACTTATCAAGTTTAAAGAAAATCTGATGAAAATGGCGTCCGAAACAGCGGAATAAAATACCATGTTTCACATAAAAGCCGTATGGTTAACATTGCCGAGTGCGCAAAAATGGGCTACTGTATTAGCCCAAAAGTGAAGATGACTCTTAATAATTGATACATAAATCATGAAAATTAGTTTAGTAGTTACTAAGAACATAGCGTTTCAATTGTATAACTTATTTTAAGATATAGGCCTATAAATATTTAAAAATGTACTCCAAAGCCGTCATCCTAAAAACTTTCGCAGTTTTTTTTCTTTTTTTTACAGGTTGCTTAACTAATAACTTTAATCACAGCCAAACCTACATTTAAATTAATTTCTTGATAAATGAAATACAGAAATTTTACACAAGAATAATTTACATTTAGAACAGGCCATTTTCCCGTGGGGTGGGGGGGTCACAAATTTTATACCCGTGGGGGGGCAGTTCAGTGGGGGGTTGGGTGAGTCCTGGTACAAGGGGGGGTGGGCACCTCTGCCACTAATCACTCCTCTAACCAGCCATTAACCAATGTAATTAGAGTATATTAATATTCTAATTGCCTTGCCATTAACCATCTCTGCTTTAACCAGGTATGGTAACAAACTTCTCTCTCTCTCTCTCTCTCTCTCTCTCTCTCTCTCTCTCTCTCTCTCTCTCTCTCTCTCTCTCTCTCTTTCTCTCTCTCTCTCTTCTTATCTTAGTGGTAGAAAGTATCTTTAAGTGTCTAGATTCCCGCTCACGACCAAACCTGACCTGGTGGTGCAACTCTTAAAAGTGTTAGCCGATCTGTGGCAACGGTGGTGGGAGGGCCCACGTTAAATAAACGGTGGCAGGCTTGCGTGGAAGTTGACGGGATCGGTTGACTCTTTGAGAGTTGCACCTTGGTCAACACTGGTTTTGCTACTTGTTTACTGTGTGTGTGCCACTATGGCTTTGAAATATGCAAAATAAGCATATTTTTACACCCAAATGCCAAAATACGAGATGGACTACAGTAGTGTCAAATTGTTGGTGCTGGCTCAGTTCAAGGTCACCTGAGGGATGACGTCATCGAGGTCAATGACCTCACCGATGACGTCATCGATGACGTCATCGATTGCGTCATCGATGACGTCATCACCAATGACGTCATTTCTATGACGTCACACCCATGACGTCACAGAAATGACGTGCTGATGACGTCATCACCCCTTACGTCATCAAAATGACGTCACCGACGCCACTGAGGTCAAGGTCACGCCGAAACTTAAAATTTTTTGGCACTTTTGCCGTTTCTCGCACTACGCTCCGAGTTTCAGTCAGAGTCCCCGTGACCTTGACCACTTGGAGCGAATTTTCGACGAGAAACGGCAAAAGTGCCAAGTTAAACTCGAGTTTCTGACATGACCCTGCCTAAATGGGCAATCGGTTATCCCTCAGGTGACCTTGAACCAGCACAACACCAACAATTTGATATTACTGTGACCTTGAAAACCTAACAACGGAGCGCCGACACCGATGCGCACCCCACGACAGCCACCGAGTGACTGACTGTCAGGCTCTGTGTACGCTAGGTATATTGGCTTGAGAGACTAAGACTCTAAACTGTCAGGAATGGGAGTAACTAACTGAATTTTGCAAGGAAAAGTCATTTCATCTAATATATTAAACAAATCTTCATCAGTAAAACTGACATTAGTCTGTTTGGTATAAAACTTAGGGTGTCCGCGCAACAGTTTGCGCCACTTAGCTAAAGTTGAAACTCTCTTAACTTTGAGTGGTGGACAGTGAGCAACTAATAAAGTCTTAACACGGCTAAGTTTCTTACCTAAAGTGTCCTGCGACATGGCTTCACCTCACAAAAGTCCGCACAATACTGAGAGACTGCTTGTAGCGCATGAGTCAAGGGAAAAGAGGTGGGGGAAACAGCAGGAGTGGGGGAAGGTCACAGTGGTGGGGGAAGGTGAGGTGGTACGCTGGAGTATCGCATCACTTCACCATGAGCTGTCCTACAGTCAACACACTGTTCTCTTGGCCCGAGTTGGCACTAGAAGAAACATTTCTGTACAGCTTAGGCTGTGAGAGCCGAGGAAGCAAAGTCAAAGTGGAAATTGTGTTAAACTCCAAGATGAAGAGTCTCCTAAATAAACTAATTGTATCCCTGCAATATCCTATAACTTTAGAGAAATACCACTTTATTAAGCGACACCTTATACTTTGGCAAAACGAAGCGGAAATGGAAAAGATTACAGTAAAATTAATTTAACTTAAAACTTGGACTGGACACTCATGGCGATACCACGTGGCGTGCAAACGCCACCCTAAACATTACAAGTTAGGTTATTGAGCACCTCTGGTACGATAACCGATGTGCTAGAGTTAAAGTGTGATGACCTTGAGTCAAAACACTGAAATACTACAAGTCGATATCGTCCCAGAGTTAAAGTGTAGTGACCTACATTCAGAACTTGTAAAATTACTTACATATAGAGAGCTAGAGAACAGCGAGACGCACCGCATGGAAGCCGGAGACATACTGGCGAAGCGGTGTTGTGCAGCCTAGGGACCCAGTTGTGGTGGGGGTATAGCCAACACTTAGAGTACAAGTGTTGTGGGTGACCTTGACCCACTTAACTTACCTGACCCCCCCCCCGACAAAAGTGCGAACCCCCCCCCCCCCGACAAAAAGTGCGAACCCCCCCCCCCCCCCCCGACAAAAAGTGCGAACCCCCCCCCCCACCCCCCACCCCCACCCCCACCCCCACCCCCTCCCCCACCCCTGATATCCTGGGCGTGGCAGCCCCGGTGGGGATATAAGGGGGTCCGGCCAGAGCCGGCTCGCAGTCCGCTCCCGCGCGTTGAACGTGAACGACCGGGACGGACCGCCATAGGCATCACTAAACATTGAATGGCGCCTTCAGTGTTTAGCGAAGTCTACTCTAACTTTAAGACTTGTATTAGTTGTAAGATATTGCGCTTGCGTTTGGGTATTGCGAATTGTTTTATATGAGAGTGTTTTACTTGTACCCTATGTCTCCTGTGTCTTTTATCCTTTGTGTCTTGTTTGTTATATGTGTTTAATGTGTATGTGCTTGTTCCAGCATTGACTACGTTGAGCTCAATTGTGTGTTGTAAGTGTGTTATATGTTTCTAAAGTGTATACGCTTGTTTTAGCAATCCCCCCTTGAGCTTTTTCAATGCTCAAAGTAAATTGTAAAGTCAGGGAACGGGAGTAGGCCCCCGTGTAAAGCCACTTTTAATAATTGGTAGGCTCCTTGCCAGGCATGCAAAAGGTTGCGGATGGCATTTGGGGAGCATGTCCGTTTGTAAGCTGGCAAGCAAAAGGTTGTGGCGGCCTCTGCACTCGGACCGAGGACGTAAGCCATTAGGGTGTCCTCAGTATGTTTCCCTTCTGGAAACTCAAAATTATGTAAATGAATCTTTGTTAGCTATTTGTGTTTTTAGTCCCCAAGGCCCCCGAACATTCGTGGTTCGCCATGGATGTACGGGGGCCGAAATTTTTTAATGTCCGTGTGGCCTTGACCTACAAAGACTTGTAAAAATTCAATGCATTTTAAATGAAAATATTAAAGATAGGTTACGGGAGTAGGCCCCCGTGTAAAGCCTATTTTAATTATCGGTAGGCTCCTGCCAGGCATGCAAAAGGTTGCGGATGGCATTTGGGAGCATGTCCGTTTGTACGCTGGCATGCAAAAGGTTGCGGCGGCCTCTGCACTCGGACGAGGACGTAAGCCACTAGGGTGTCCTCAGTTTGTTTCCTTCTGGAAACACAAAATTATGTAAATGAATCTTTGTTAACTACTGAAAAGACAATGCAGTAAATGTTTACAAGTCTTGCGTGGCGAAGGGTACACGACATTGGATGTTGCCTTGTTGTCATAGTTGGGTCTCTTCGGAGGCTACAGCGATGACAACCCAAGTGCCTCACACCCCCAAAGGGGGGTGTGGGGCTTAATTTTTTTAAAGTTTTTTTGTGACCTTGACCTAAATATGTAAAATCTTTCAAAGTGTTTAACAGTCAGGTCTTATTAACACAGTTAATACATTAATGTCTGTTAAAAAAATATAACAGTTAGGTATTTGTAACCCACAAGTTTGGAGTTGTTAATAGTTGGGTCCCTTGGGAGGCTTCAGCTATGGTAACATAAATGCCTCAAGTGGGGCTTATTTTTTTTAAAAGTGCGAACCCCCCCCCCCCCGCAAAAAGTGCGAACACCCCCCCCCCCCCCGCAAAAAGTGCGAACCCCCCCCCCCCGCAAAAAGTGCGAACCCCCCCCCCCCTAATATCCTGGGCGTGGCAGCCCCGGTGGGGATATAAGGCGGCCGGGCTGCACGCACTTCTCATTCCGGTCCAAGCTCCCATACGGACAGGTACTCTCTCTCGCTCTTGAGACTTTTGTTTTACACGTTCACTTCTTTCTTTACATCTCTTCTTTTCATTTATTACAATGGGTAAAATGGGTCTGAAGCTAAAAAACTACCCATCAACTTCAACCTCGACCGACGTGTCTCGACCCTCATCATCCTCGACTTCGATCCTGGAATACCTGATGACTGCGAACATCCTGAGCTGCCTGACGATGCCGCCACCGCCGCCGCCGCCACCACAGCCCGCCTCAATGCCCAGCCTGTCGCCATTGCCGGCGACAGTGGAAGAGGCTGGTGCACAGCCATCGTCAGGAGAACTCGTCAAGTCGTCAGGTCGAGTCCCGGTAGCCTCTCCAGCACTCTCGCTGCTATCGGACTCAGGATCGGAGTCTGCGGCTTTTGAAGAGACGTCTAGGTCGAGGATCACCCCATACAGCAGAACCCGGAAAATCCTCTCATACACTACATCCCAATGTCCCTCACCTATATCCCCCATGCCACCTACACCAACCAAACCACCCCGTAAATCCATCTTCTCCCCTGATCTTCCCACCATAGACCTAACACGCTCTCCTACCCCGCCCAAAATTGTTTGCTCCATCCCGCTTGAACAATCTTTGCCCCTTCTACCTCCTTCCAACCCCATCCCTTCTAGCCAGCCTAATTCAGAGAAGCTCCAAGACACTCCGCTAAAGAGTCCAACACAGAAACGTAAACGCGTTAAAGCCCCTGCTGGCAAGGGTAAGAAATGCGATTACGCTTGGATGTCTAGTAAGTTTGGGGTTTTGTGTTGCCAGAAACTTGCTTGTGCAGAAGGGGATCGCTGCCAACGACACCTCAAAAGTACAGTCAAATTTCGGCAATTCAAACCCTATACTCTGTACATTAAGCCTAAAACGTTCAAGTTCAGACATCCCCACGGTCCGCAACCGCGGGATATTAGAAGGCTAAAGGTTGATGAAAAATACTATTTCATTGGTCAGACATATGGAGCAGGTAATAAGAAAGTAGAAATCGTTGTAAAAGGTGAAGGCCGCCTTTGTACAATGCAAGTACCACCTCGTATGGTACAAAGAGAATTTTTCATACCTAAAGCCTATCTAATACGAAGGAAAGGATGTGAAACCGTGTGGGAAATGGACTAGGACATGGGCCCACCAAAAAAAAAACAAAATTGTTAGGCTGTGTTGGACAATATTTAAAAAGTCTTTTTCCAAATTATTTTTCCAAATTTAGTCTTAACCCTCTTAAAGTAAGGGAGAGGGGTATTATACAAGTCAAGTAATAAAAAAAAAAAAAAACACTTGACTTGTATAATACTTTAACCTGGCGGTGATGTAAAGTCACTGGGACAATCTCAAACCGTGTCCTTGAGGGTGAAGACTAAGTTACAAATAAATCATTAACAAATAAAAACTTACCTCCAAACACTTGTAGCTTGCTACAAGTGTTTGGAGGTAAAAATTTTTCAAAGTTTGAATGACCTTGACCCATATAAATTACTGTTTAAAGTAAAGTGCTAACCTTACAACTAATGTTGTGTATCACGTGATACCCCCACTCTAACGCTCTTACTAAGCTTGTATGAGCCGTTCATTTGCTTCAGTCTGTTTCTGTGCTCCGTGGTAAACATGTCACGGTACAATTACAAAGGTGGTGACTTCTTGATAGATCAACACAATGCTTGGGAAGTGCTAAACCAGCATAGAATGGAAGTTGAGTATTGTATAAGACGAGACGGGTCTACATTTTATCTATGTATTATAAACAACCAAACTCATAAGTATGAACACTGGACAAAAATTAATTATAACAACATAGATGAGCTGTTTGCTTGGGTGTTTGAGGTGTGTAAAGTTATTGAAGAAACCAAAATAATGGGTGTGCTAAAGGTATGTAAAACTGATGACCGGGAAGACTAAGCAAAATTTCTTTTAACCCCCCCCCCCCAGTGTTATCCCCACCACTAAAAATGGGTATATATAGGAGTGGTGATCAACCGTCCTCTCATTCTGCTTTACACCGTTAAGCTGAACACCACCATGTCTGCTATGAACGTCCCAGCCTCTACCTCTGGCCCGGTCGCCTCCAACTCCAGCCCGAGCATTGGACCAATCCGATCGGGTCCTTCGTCAAGAAGTCGTGTCCGATTCTCCGGCTTTGGTCCTGTGAGGAAGGAGTTGCGGAGCAGCGGAGCGTCTCAACCAACCACGACGGATGCATCAACTCAGACTCCGCCAAACATCATCGAGTGGTACGACGAAGTGATAGAGCAAAGGGACAGAATGCTAGAGAATACTCGCAGGGAGCTACTTTATGTCAGGAGTAAATGGGAAAAACTGATTAAGAAGTGTGAAAGCCTGTTGGACAGTGATGATAGTGAGGATGAGAGTGGATAGGTGTGTGGGTAAAGACTTGGACTGGGACTTGTGTGTATGTATGAATGTGTGCGTGAATGTGAAATACAGAGCGGGGGATAGATCACTCTGTGGCAATGGACTAACATGCCACTTAGTGATCTATCCCCCGTTCTGGTAATGTTTTTGGATGGCCTTGACCCACTTTACCAAGGCTAGCTAGTACCCCCACCACTGATAAGTGTATATATACGGGTATTGATGTGCAGTTTGGTTATTCTGCTTTGTATCGCTTAGCTGAATACCTCACTTCAACATGGCTTCTAACTGCAAAACTTCTCAGGCTTCCTCTTCTTCTTCAAGAAGGCGTGCTGCCAACGTCCTGCCTGCTACTCGTGGACCTGCTCGACCATTCCACAGCATAACTGTTGCTCGGGCAAACGCCTGCAAAGCTCCAATGCTACGGACCTTGCTGGAGGTGAGCCAAGACGGGCAAGGCTTGCTCAGTCCTGGTCAACGGCAGGAGCAAGAAAGGCGTATGGCGTACTACAGGCTGCAGGGTGTAGTTCCCAGCTTGAAGTTAGGCGATCCGAGAGTAGCAAGCATCAACGAGGCAGCGGACTACATATCACACCTTCACAGTGTTTTAGAAGTAAAGGACCAACAAATTGAAAACTTAAAAGAACAATTGAAACAATTTAACTTTAATCCTGTGGAGTTTGTGGAAGCAGTGATGAGTGATAGTGATGATGAAGGAACTGAATATATATTGGGTATGTAATGAAAGACTTGGACAGGGACATGTGTGTAGAATACAGAGCGGGGGATAGACTACTTTGCGGCAATGGACTAGCATGCTGCTTAGTGGTCTATCCCCCGCTCAAAGGGTAGCATTGGATGACCTTGACCCACTTTACAGCAAGGACAACCGGTTAACTGGTATAAAAGAGGGGGGTCCGTACATCCCGACTTCATTCTGCTTTGAACCTTCCAGTGGAACGCTAGAAAATGAGTGGATCACTGATCATTGGTAAGGAGTGGGAGTATGTAACCATAAACTATTTAAACTGTAGAGGGATGTTGAAGAAGGTATATGATAATGTTAAAAGAATGGTTGTTGAAGAAGGTAGGGTAGTGATTGTAGCGTGGAAGAAGAAGCAGTATACAGGACAACAAGTGAGAGCAAGTGACTTTGGGGGGAATAGTGTGTTTCAAATTGGACGAGCGAACTTGGTTAATTTGGACATTGTGTTTTGGGACTTGGAAAGGTTAATTGAAAATAGTGGCAAACATGGGGAACTCTTAATTGGCAGGGAGGACAGAGTATATGAGTAAGTGTAAAAGACTGGGGGGCTTATGTGTGTGTAAAGACTAGGACTTGTGTGGAATACAGAGCGGGGGATAGATCACTTTGCGGCAATGGACTAGCATGCTGCTTAGTGGTCTATCCCCCGCTCAAAGGGTATTATTGGATGGCCTTGACCCATATAAAGGTAGAGGGGGAATAGGTAATAGGAGGGGGAAATTGGTATATATGTAGGACTGATGAATAAAGTATTTAGTCAAGCATTTGTCTAGACACTATCAACAACAACAATGGAGAGCTTCAGTGTTGAGTTCATCCTCTTGGAAGAAGACATCAACGAAGTGGTGGAACTTATAGAGGATAAGACCAGCCAGGGCACATTGGAACTTGTGAATTGCGAACCGTTGGACAATGCCGCAATCGATAAGATTGCATATTTCATGATGCATTTGTATAACGAACAAACAACCAATATGGAGTTTGTGCAGTACCTTTATCAAAACCAAGTAAATGTGCGAGTGACAATTACTTGGTGGCAGTAATAATAAAGTGTAACATATGGATGTGGACTTGGATGTGGACTTGGACTTGAGTGTGGTCTGCGGAATAGAGCGGGGGATAGATCACTTTGCGGCAATGGACTAGCATGCTGCTTAGTGGTCTATCCCCCGCTCAAAGGGTATCTTTACGTGACCTTGACCCACATAAATTGTATAGTTGGTGGGGGTATAAAAAGGGTAAGCAAATTGGATGGATACAACACTTCCATACCATGGCTCCACTTGACAACACCGTGTTCCATCGCAACAGAATTGTCTCTATTCTGGAGGTAATACCTCTAGAAATTATAGAAGCAGAGGACCAACTACCTGCGGTTGATCAAGAAGAGGAGGAGGAAGAGATAATGGATATTGAAACGGACTCTGACGAAGCTGGTTCAACGGACAATGAGGTGGACTTGCACGCCTACGAAACATTAGAGTCGTCATCTGAGTCGGAAATGGAATTCCAATTGGAAATCGAAGAAGAAGAAGAACAAGAACAAGACACTCCCCATCGTCCAATGGATAGGATGTTAGTTGCCAGAAGAATTATGTATTGTCATCGCTGCCTATTCCGTGATGAGGATGATTCCGACTCTGATGGTGATGTTTCACCCTTGTAAAAAGTTTAAACAAAAAGTTAAAAAAGAATGTGAGCGGGGGATAGAGCACTTTGTAGTAAATGATGCTGCTTAGTGCTCTATCCCCCGCTCAAAATAATAATTCCAAATGACCTTGACCTACATAAACTTGCTCAAACAGACATCTTTGAAAAAACTTGTACAAATTATTGAATCTAGACCAAATATCATCAATTTATCAAGCCTACTGATAAATGTATTACAAACGGTTGTGTAAAGGCTAAATTTAGCACATGAGTGATAACCTGTTTCCATATGACGTCACTTTCCCCACCTATCTGCCTCGGATATAAAGGGTCCCGGTGGAGTGCGTTGCTCATTATTGCGTGGACATTCACAGAGTGTGCATTCAAAGCCAAACTGTTTGAAATGGCTCTTTGCGACATTTGTGGGGAAATCTTTCAAGACGAAGATCTTTTCACCATACACAGAGAATTACATGAAGACGAAGATAGAAAAGAAGATATTACCATGGATGAAATAGACTTAGACTCAATTGACCGGTTTTTGGAAGAGCACCAGAAGCAGACGGACTACTGGGACAGCTATCTACAGCAAATGCAAAGAAGAAGACCTAGTGTGATCCAATTTGCTGGTGCTGGACCATCTACTGCTACAAGACCTATTGAAGAAGAGGACACCGAAGAAGAGGACACCGAAGAAGAGGATATGGAAGAAGAAGAACTGGAAGATGTAAGACAACTGCGCACCACAGCCTTGCCAGGACGAGTTGTAACACATTTCAAAATTAATAACGTTCAATTGGAATTGGAAACATTCATAACCCAGGCTAAGGAACTTGTTGGTCAAACGTTGAGGGAAGAATTACAAAGGCTAAATTTTATTAAATTTGGAATGGTGTTAGAGGCTATGTTTAACAATACTGATGGTGAAACAGCATTGAGAGCATTCATTACCAAAAACCGAACCCTTACCTTCACCTCCGACATTGATGATATTATTGAAGAATGCTTGGAGGAACTTATAACCAAACTCCAAGAACATGAAGGAAGAGGATCTGGATGGACTTTGTCATCAATCGAAGGTATGGATGTTAGGGTTCATAAACATGGATATGGTTTAAGAGGTAGTAGTTTTATCCCTCTACCAAAGAAAATCCAAAACACTAACTCGTGTAGAAATGTTCAAAATGAGGGTAATGAATGTTTCAAGTATGCAATGTTAACCAAGTATGTTAAAAACAATCCTTGTAGAGTTGGTAGAGAATACTACGAAAATGAACACCGCTACAACTTTCAAGGTCTTACTTACCCAGTTACTTTAAAAGATATTGACAAATTTGAAAAGAAAAATCCTGGCGTTTCAGTCAATGTTTTTGGTCTGGATGATTCCAACAACGTTTATCCTTTGCGGGTAGTAAAGGTTGAGCAAAGAAACCATACGGATTTGCTATTGATAACCAAGGGTGAAATTTCCCATTATGTATGGATAAAAGACTTTGAAGCGTTAGTTGTAAAACAATTGACCAAAAGAGTAAATAGGATTACAGTTTGCAAGAGATGTTTCTGCTTTTCTTGGAAAGATTCAAGACGTGGAGGATTGGACTGGTTATTGGAACATAAAAGACTTTGCAACGAGAACTATGAAGTAAAGATAAGTCTTCCACCGCCTACCCGAGCTTCAATACAATTTAACAAGACAGTTCACCAATTACCGAATTCCAATAGTGGTCTATGCAGATTTTGAATCAACGTTAGTACCACAGGAGCTGCCGGACGGCGAAGTGACTAGAAGAACAAAATATCAGTTGCATCAGCCCAACAGTTTTTGTTTACTAGTTAAATCAACCTTGTCTGAAAACCAATTGCAAGACTATGGTTTAACATCCACTCCAATACTCTACCGTGGTGAAGAAGCCGCTAAGTATTTTGTAGACCAACTGTACGATATTGCTGGAAAGGTTCAACGCTTGTTCGGTAATATTGTACCTATGGAACCTTTAAACCAAAATCAACAAGAAGAATACAACTTAGCGACAAGATGCTATTTATGCAAGAAGATGTTCAGTGAAGAAAACCCAAAAGTAAGAGATCACGATCACCTGACAGGGTTATACAGAGGAGCTGCTTGTAATTCATGCAATATAAATTACAAACTGCCAAACTTTATTCCTGTCGTTTTACACAATCTTAGCGGCTACGACTCCCACTTTATTATCCCGGAGTTAGGAAGAGATGACGGTAAAATTGATGTTCTTGCTACAACATTGGAAAAGTACATCAGCTTTTCAAAAACAGTAGGTAAAATTAAACTTCGCTTCGTAGACTCTTACAGATTTATGGCATCTAGTTTAGCCAAATTGTCAGAGAACCTAAGAAGAAAAGACCTAAAAGAAACCAGAAAAATTGTACCTGAAGATAAATTAGACCTAGTATTACGGAAAGGAGTGTTCCCCTACGATTACATAACTTCTACAGAAAAATTTGAAGATACCAGTCTACCGCCGATTGAAGCCTTCAACAGCAAATTAAACGAAAGTGAAATCTCCGTTGAAGACTACAATCATGCATGTAATGTTTGGAACCAACTAAACATTCAAACCTTAGGGGAATATTCTGACTTTTATATAAAATTGGACGTAACTCTGCTGTGCGATGTGATGGAAGAATTCAGAAACACCTGCTTCTCCGCCTATGGACTGGACCCTCTACACTCGTACACATCTCCAGGACTAGCATGGCAAGCTATGCTAAAGTCAACCAACTGTCGACTGGAACTTCTAACGGATATTGATATGGTGCTCATGATGGAATCTGGTGTACGGGGCGGTTTGACACAAGCTGTAACACGTCATGTCAAAGCCAACAACAAGTACATCCCCGGCTTCGACGAGCAACAACCATCGGTCTACCTTGGATATTTTGATGCAAACAACCTTTATGGTTGGGCAATGTCAAATCCGCTTCCCTACGCTGACTTCAAGTGGATCGACCCGGCCACCATCGGAGACATCTCACAGATTCCAAAGGATGGTCCAAAAGGCTATATTTTGGACTGTGATTTTGAATACCCGGAGCACCTTCATGACCATCACTACGACTTGCCTCTCCTAGCCAAGACTGAAGTTTCACCGACAGGAAGATGGCCAAAATTGATGATGACCTTGGAGAATAAGGATCGCTATGTGGCTCACTACTGGGTAGTTCAACAGGCTCTTGAATTGGGTCTACGTATAGTGAGAATTCATAGAGCAATTGAATTCACCCAGTCTTGTTGGTTGAAACCATATATTGATTCCAACACTGCAAGAAGAGCTGCAGCGACAACAGCATTTGAAAAGGACTTCTATAAATTAATGAACAATGCCATCTTTGGGAAGACCTTGGAGAACAAAAGAAAACACAAAAATGTAAAATTAGTGAGTGATCCTAGGAAATTGGAAAAATTAGTGCAAAAACCAAATTTCGGAACATCCATGATTATAAACGAAAATCTAGTCGCTGTCAGTATGAAGAAAACAACAATAGTCATGGACCGTCCGTTATACATAGGTATGTCGATTTTGGATATAAGTAAAACCCTGATGTATGATTTCCATTATAACAAAATGGTTAAACATTACGGAAGGGAAAACATTGGAGTCGCATACATGGATACGGACGCGTTTATCTACTGGATAAAGACGTTGGACATGTATGAAGACCTAAGGACTTTTCCATACAAAGAAGATTTCGATTTTTCTGACTATCCGAAAAACCATCCAAATTTTAATGAAAAATATAAAAAAGTAATTGGAAAATTCAAAGATGAAGCAAATGGAATGCCTTTAGAAGAAATAGTGGCGCTGATGGCGAAATTGTATTCATTTAAGATGTACCACGAGAACAACACACCGACAGTGAAGAAAGCAAAAGGAGTGAAGACATCTTATTTGAAAAAACACGTGACATTTGACCACTACAAGACTTGTTTGTTTGAAGATACTACGATATCAGCAACATTCAACAATATCCGAAGCTTCAAGCATCAAGTCTACAGTGTCACCGAAATTAAAAAAGCGTTGTCAGCTCGGGATGATAAAAGATACATTATGCCCGACAAAATCCACACTCTTCCTTTTGGCCACTACTCTCTAAACCCTATCAACTTGTAACCTATTCTTCGTCCTTCTACAACTACGACCTTATTCCTTTCTCCTTCCGTAAAAAAATGGGGAACACGGCAAGTCCAACGCCGTGTTCCCCATTTTTTTACACAAGTTTGGATGACCTTGACCCATATAAATGATGTGAATATTTAAAACAACATTCATTGTGATTATACATGTGATACAACAAACATTGAAACCTGCAATATGAAGGACTTAAAGCAACAAATTGTCAACGAACTTCATAAACCTGCAAGAAGAAAGTTTCCACGAAGAAATACGGTGATAAAAGGAATTAATGATTTATATCAAGCGGATTTAATCGAAATGATTCCTTATAGCAAACAAAATAAAGGATATAAATACATATTGACTGTTATTAACTGTTTTTCAAAAATGGCAGATGCTTTACCACTAAAAGATAAAAGTGGCAAAAGTGTTACAAAAGCAATGGAAACAGCTATACAAAGAGACAAACATACTATTAAACATTTACAAACAGATGATGGAAAAGAATATTTTAATAAGGAATTTGCAAATTTAATGAAAAAACACAATATAAACCATTACTCAACCAATTCAGAGGTAAAAGCTTCAATAATCGAAAGATTCAACAGAACTTTAAAAAGTGCAATGTATAAAATGTTTTCCAACAGAGGATCGCACATATGGATTGATATGTTACCAAAACTTATAAACGATTACAATAACAAATTTCATAGGACTATCGGGATGAAACCAAACCAAGTAACTAGTAAAAATGAAAACCTTGTATTAAAACGTATAAAAACGAATACTAAACCAAAAGTTGAAAAACTAAAGCCTAAAAAATTTAATGTGGGTGATAAAGTGCGAATAAGTAAATATAAAGGTGTATTCAGTAAAAGATACCTGCCAAATTGGACCAATGAGGTTTTTACTGTATTCAAAGTACAACCTACAGTACCTGAGACATATATTTTAAAAGATAATAAAGGACAATTGCTTGAAGGAGGGTTTTATGGACATGAAATGTTAAAATCAACAGTAGGCGATGTATATTTAGTTGAAAAGGTGTTGCAACGGAAAAAAGATAAGGTCAAAGTACGATGGTTAGGATTTAATAAGACGGAAGATTCTTGGATACCTAAAAAGGATTTGATATAACGATAGAGAATCATTTTAGGTTGAACCATTACAAAGGATGGAGATAGTACCACAAAAAGAGAGTTTTACTATTAATAATATAGATGAACTCACAGTGGATAATTCAGAATTCAATAGTGGGAAGCATGGCAATTTGTTACCAAACACCGTTCGTTGTCTGGTTACCGGACCTTCCAACTGTGGAAAAACTAATGTAGTATTCAATTTGATTACAAACCCTAAAGGATTACGATTTAACAATCTATATGTATTTTCAAAATCACTACAACAACCAAAGTATCAATTATTGGAAAAAATACTGACTAATGTGCCTGAAGTTAAATATTTAAAGTTTAATGCAAGCGAGAGTGTCATGCAGCCACAAGAAGCTAAACCATTCTCCGTGTTTATATTCGACGATGTATCTTGTGAAAACCAAAACACAATAAGGAATTACTTCGCTATGGGTCGACATAACAACATAGATAGCATTTATATTGGCCAAACTTACAGCAAAATACCTAAACAACTTATTAGAGACAATGCAAACATGTTAATTGTATTTAAACAGGACGAAACCAACCTAAAACATATATATTTTGATCATGTAAATGCGGATATGACATTTGAACGATTTAAAGAGTTGTGTGGAAAGGCTTGGGCTGAAAAGTATGGGTTCCTAACAATTATGAAGGAACAACCGCTAAACAATGGTCGATACAGGATAGGATTTGATAAATTTATATTAATACATTAAACGTGGTATAACACATTCATTGTTGTACAACACGTCTTGCTACAAACATGGTTAACCAAGAAAAATTAGTAAAAGAAATAAAATCACTTAGTGATTCTATTCGGGCTAAAAACAGAGCATTGAAACTAGGTATTAGCGAGAGGGAGAAATTCCTTGAATCTACTTTTAAACCTATTACTGAACCCTTGAAACAATTAAACAAAAAATTTGCTAAACCTGTATTGGAAGGAGATGCGATTGCACCTATTACGAAGTTTGAAAGAGAAAATGTAAAATCAGAAGATTTTAGTGATGAAGACCTGGAATCCTCTACGTATAGTGGTTTTACCGGTGGAGAACCCGAAAGAGAGCTAGAATCACCGGACTATAGTGGAATAAAAGATTTATATGAAGTAAAAGCCAAAAGAGGACATGAAGTTGTATCAACTGCTAGTGAAGAGGAAAAAGAAGAAGAGACAAGGGAAGGTCCGTCAAACATAAGCTTATTGGGTGAAAACATTCATAACAAAGGACCTTTAGGAAGGAAATACATGGTAAAAATGTTACTCGGAACAATTCCTAATAAGAATTACCATAGTTATGGAGCGAGATTAACAGAAGACGGTTTAATGATAGGTAATAGCCCGTTAAACGTTGACGAACATGATAATATTGTCATTGGTGATCAAAGGTATAAGGGCACAAAAGGATTATTTGAATTATTATTTGAAAATAAGCCTTCAGTATCGGTAGTGAAAGAAAAAGACATGGAAGCATATAAAAATATTTTGGAACAGACAAATGCATATAGGAGAAAGTATTTACCTGACCAGCCTCCTTTTAGATCTAAGTCTTTAAAATATAAAGAATTTGTATCCAAGTTAATACCAACTAGAAGACAAACAATGCCGTTAACACAAAGAAAACCTGTAAAACGAAGATTTATGGCATCCACTTTGGATGTAAGTGCTCAGGAACGAAGAAAAAGAAGTAAGTCCGTTACGGGTACAGGTTTAATGAAGAAACTATATAACACAAATGTGATTTATTACAATAATATCAATAAATTGGTGGATAGAATGAAACTAATACATGAAGCTAAAGAAGCGGGTCATACTGGATTGGAAAACGAATGGGTGGCTTTAGTGGATGAACTCCGAAACCGTGGGGTAATCTCATAAAAATGCGTTACTCCCTAGAATACTATTCAGTTGCACCATGAGTGTCGACAAGTTCGGACGTTACTCCTCGGATGGGTTATATTATGCCAATAGTTTAAAAAGAAGTGCTGGTTTACCACAAACACCTGATGGAGATTATGATATGAGTAATAAAAGGTTAAAAAACATAAAAGATCCTACGGATGAAAACGATGCAATAAATCTAAAAATATTAAAGGAAAAGATATCGCCAACATTAAAACTACAAAATAACACATATGACGCAGAAGATCATAGAATTATCAACGTTGGTAAACCAAATCAAAACGGTGATGCGATAAACAAAGGTTATTTGTCATCTGAATTAAAAAATACGTTAAAATTCAATGGGAAAACGTATAGTGCCAACAATAAACGTATATCCAACGTAGATGACCCTAAAGATGCAAAAGACAGCGTAAATAGACGCTATTTACATTCTTTGATACCTGAAAAGACAAAAGATGGATTTTCTTTTTATAAATTTGTTATTAACGATATAGGTTATCCAAAAAATGAAAATGATGCTGTAAATCTCAAATATATAAAAGATCATTGTGTCATACGTGATGTGGGAGTTATCGATTGTCTTGGCAATTGTTTGGCGAATGTAAAAGATGGTTCAGCACCATCTGATGGTGCAACAGTGGGTCAAATGAAAGAGACTTTAAAACAAGAAACAACTGGATTTGCAAAACGAGATGAAGTATTATCAAAGCAAGGGGATGACTTTATTCAAGGTAATGAAAAATTTCGTTTATTGACATACAAAAACGCTTATTGGGATTGCAGGCATGGAAGGTTATCAAATGTGTCATGGGGTCATGCAGATAGAGACGCGGCTGCCTTAGGACAAACAGTACATCTAGATCCAAATAATTACTATGCGTTTTTTATATGTAGTAATAAAAAATTAACAAACATGGCGCAAGGAAGAGAAGCAAATGATGCTGCAACTGTAGGACAGGCTATCACATTATCACAAATGGATAGCAAAGTGTATACTTGTAATAATAAACGTATAACAGACCTTAAAGACCCTGAACATGTGGATAATGCTGTCACTGTTAATTTTCTTGTAAAAGTTTTAGGAAATGCATTATTTGATGTATACAATCATATTGGTATTGGTTCAGGTCGTACTCCTTTGTTGGAATCTGAGAGAGGTACTTGGATTAAACGGGAAATTGTTCAAAACTATTTTATCAACCCTCGTACAAAAAAGTTTAGATCATCGGATTGGGGTGATTTTGATATTTAATAAAAGAACACAATAAACGACTTCATTTATGTCCAACTTGTCATAGAGGTAACACATAAGTTGTACATTGCGATTATAAAAGGACAATAATGACGTTCCAGTACATCAGTCCATATAGAGACACTGTAAGGAGAGGAGGTGGGATCACGTCCACAGCGGTTTCTCTGTTAAGTAAAGCTTTAAAACGAATTCCAGTAGGATCCATAGTAAATAGAGCAATAGACGCATTACCATACGAATTTCATATACCGGGAGGTTATCAGTATTGCGGACCAGGAACTAAATTGAAAAAACGACTGGAAAGAGGCGATCCTGGCATAAATAAGTTAGATCAGGCTTGTAAAGAACACGATATCGCATATTCCACGTTTGCCGATTCAAAAAATAGATCAATAGCTGACAAAAAGCTTGCGGACATAGCTTGGCAACGAGTAAAATCAAGTGACGCTAGCATAGCAGAAAAAGCAGCAGCTTTAGCAGTAACAGCAGGTATGAAGGCTAAAACAGCAGTAGGAGGTGGAAGAAGGAGGAGAAGGAGAGTAAAAAGGAGGTCAACCACAAGAAAACATGGAGGAAATATAAAAAGAAGACGACGATCTACAAGAAAAGGCAGGAAGAAGCCCACCGTGTGGTCAATGGTAAAAAACGGGGCAGGTCTTTACCTAAGACCTTATCGTGCATATTAAATGAAAGAAATCAATTGGTCATACCACATAAAGCATTAACCAATATTGAATTATTTAAATATATTTCCTGTTTAAAAATACCATTTTTCCGCGGTGTGTTTATGAAAGACAGTTTACCAAAGAAAATGTGGCAAAATGAGACTGGAATTGTAAATTTGGATAATACTGAAGGGCCTGGCACCCATTGGGTTTGTTATAAGAAACTAAATAACAATGTATATTATTTTGATAGTTTCGGTAATTTGCCACCACCAAAAGAACTTCAAAATTACTTTAAATCTGCTAAAAACATATATTATAACTATAAAAGAGAACAACCTGATAATACTTCAATATGCGGCCATTTATGTTTGGAATTTCTAGCTAAAAGTATCAGTCACTATTGAGATGTCTTCCTATACGGTATCATTAACAGGAAAATCTTCCACTTTACGAAGTATCCTTTTTCCAGCGTTACGCTTGCAAAAAGGAAGGTTTTGGGAGGCGGCACTATTGGATTTTACAACTTACAACTCTATCCCCAATGTTACGGAAGGTAAAAATAACGTATTGCATTATTATAAGGGAAAGGATGCCAGTGGAAAATTTACAGACTTACAAGAGTGCAGGTTACCCACAGGTTCTTATGAAATTGATCATATAAATGAATTTTTGCAAACTAAAATGGGAAAAGACAATATAACATTAAAAGGTAATAATAATACGATGAAAGCTGAAATTACTTCCAAATATTATATAGATTTCACTCAACCAAACTCAATTGGTGATTTATTAGGATTTTCCAACGATGAGCCTGTTTTAGAACCAGATGTAACACATTCCGGTAAGAAAACAGTAACAATATTAAAAGTCAATAGTATAGACATAACTTGTAACATTATACAAGGTGCTTACAGGGATGGGGCTAACACCCACATCATACATACTTTTTACCCAAGTGTACCACCTGGATTTAAAATTGTTGAAAAGCCACAAAACCTGGTATATCTACCGTTGAACACCACTTTCATTTCAGACATCGTGTTGAGCGTATTGGATCAAGACGGTAACTTGGTAGACTTCAGAGAAGAGCCTATTACGATTAGATTACATTTAAAATCGACACTTTAATACAAAACCATGGGTTTAACATTTAAAAGCGAACAACCTACGGGAAACCGCATTAGTAGCTCTTCAGCTGTGGAGGAGTTAACACGCGAGAACATTCGTTTCTTAGAGAGAATTGGATTAAAATTAACCGAGTATGGATATACTGGATATAGCGCAGGGTCCAACATTCGACGAAACCCTATGGGAAAAAGAATATCACACCCACAACCCTTACACTTCATCGAAATTAAACAATAACGATGAAATTCGTATTCCCATACAAAATCAAGACATTTACACACTACCATGTGAAAGTTACTTATATATTGAAGGACAAGTTACTAAAAAGGACGGTACTACTGTTGGTACAACAGTTCCATTTATAAATAATCCTATGGCTTTCCTATTTGATGAAATTAGATATGAAATATCAGGTGTAACAGTTGATTCCACTAAAAAAGTAGGTATTACGACAACTTTAAAAGGATTAACATCTATAACACCCAATGAAACCAATTTACTTAAACCTGCCGGATGGGTATTACCTACAATTGACACGATCACTCCAAATCCAAATGGATATTTTGATTTTCATATTCCATTACGTTTGCTGCTTGGTTTTGCTGAAGATTATAGGAAAATAATATTAAACGTTAAACAAGAATTAGTTTTGTTGAGATCTTCTAACGATAAAGACATTATTAAAGCTGCAGATGCTACTACAGATGCGACTTTAGAATGGAAATTAAAATTAGACAAAATTGTATGGAGAGTTCCACATGTTAAATTGGCTGACGAGCATAGAATGCTACTTTTAAGAAAATTAAAAGCCGATCGTGATATTGTTATTCCATTTAGAAGTTGGGAATTTCATGAGCATCCCAGTTTACCTACTACGGATCGACACACTTGGACTGTTAAAACATCGAATTATGTAGAACGAGCCAGATATATTATATTTGGTTTACAAACAGGTAGAAGAGACGACATTACTAAACATGCAGGACAATTTGATCATTGTGACTTGAAAAATATTAAAGTTTATTTAAATTCACAATTCTTTCCATACGACAATTTAAATGTGTCATTCACTAAGAAGAAATACAGTATATTGTACGATATGTACGCGAGATTCCAAAGTTCATATTACGGTAAAACAAATACACCTTTATTACCACCTGACAAATATTTCGATGCCTACCCAATAGTTGTAATCGATTGTTCTAAACAAAATGAATCAGTAAAGTCTTCAAGTGTGGATATAAAAATAGAAATGGAATTCAACGATGCTATACCGGCTAATACAACTGCATACTGTTTAATTCTACATGATAAAATCGTAACATACACACCTTTAACTGGAATTGTTAAAAATGTATTGTAAGAACCGGTTTTGTTTCATTCCGCGAGTATAAAAGCAGAGCGTACAGACCGCTCCTCATCAGTTTGTTTTCTACTGTTGTATGGGTAGCATCGTATTCAATATGGCTTCTCCTAGTGGTACACCTGAAAATGTGGTAGATATTGAGAAGGAGATATCTGAGTTTTTAGATCCTCAAGGTCACCAGGAAGGAGGTGAACAAAACGTTTGCGGACAACTTCACGCCAGTAATAATGTTGAAGAAAAAGGTAAAAGAAGAAAGACTATACAAAAGAGAAAAAGGGATATTGAAGATAATATTTCTCCAAACATATTGAGTGAGGTATTTTTGCGAATATTTTACCCAATCTCTTCCAGTTTGGATAAAAGTGTTTTAATCGGTGTTATGAAATCTACAGATTATTCCCCTACTGTAATTTTAACTCATGGACCCAAAATGATTTTGTTTACGGACAGTGCTTGGGAATCGTTTATGAAACATTTGCATCTACTAGAATGCTATTTAAGTAGTAACATGTTTGGAAGAAAGACAAGAGTAGGACTTTTGGATTCAAATGTGGAAATTGATATCATTAAACAACGTGGTGATCATCAGCTACGGTTTAGAGACACAACAAGACATGATAACAAAATTCAACTTAATCGAGAGGAGTTTTTCATTTTAACTTGTGCTACTGAACCTATAACAAGATACTTAAGACAACTGGTGTTTTCAAGTTCGATTATTAAAGATTATCTGGAAGACACATTGGACAAACAACCGGACGCACCTATATTATACGGACCTGTGGATACTTCTATATTTAATAGAGTTCCTCATGAAGTACAAATGTGGAGACAATTGGAAAAGTACGCTCAACTACATAAGAAATCAGTAAAACAGGAAGAAGAGGAAGATGGAGGAGAAGAATCAAGTGTTGGTGATGAAAATGAAAATAAGGAAAATATAAAGATGGAAACTTAAATGACAATGGTTAGTTTTTAAAACAATAACCAACATTTTGTGGGGTTAGGCCTATTGGGGACGGTGCCCACGTTAAATATACACCAACGCGCCAACAACTGTACGGCCTGGTATAAAAGTAGTACCTACCGTGGTGTGGAAATCAGTTGACCTCCTGACTTCGTAATGAGCAGACGTGTGACCTTCAAAATGGACAAGGGAGAAGAACAACAAGTAAAGTCCAAGCCTGGTATTATTGAGTTTCAAGCGTTTCGTGGTAATGATGATAGATTCATTATAAAAGAACTTGTGTTTTTGGACATGAATACAAGTGTTCCTTATTCGTTTTTATTTAAACCACCATGTTCTTATTCGTCTTTAACTAGTAAAGCCGCTACTACCAACAGATGGATTTCAAAACACTTCCATCATATCGATTGGTATGATGGTTTTACAAGTTACACGGACTTGTATCACATTATGCATCACTTTTCAGACAAGTTTACCAATATTTACACAAAGGGGCTGGAAAAGAAAAGATGGATCGAAGGATTTACTCATGTTCCGGTTAATGATGTGGAATTGGATAAGAATTATCAATACATGCTGGAAACCATATGTATTTGTACAAAAAGCCCAGAACATGATAAAGATAGACATTGCGCTTTAAAAAATGCCTATAAACTCGCCTCTTACCTTCAAAGTGGGGAATTGGGGAGTGGTGGGGGTAACGGAGAGTATATAAGTGGGGAGCAGACAGGGACCTGGCATGAGTATTACTCGAGATTCCGAGACGACAACATCTCCGAGCAAGAAGACGATCTGTAACCTGACCATGGCATCTCACCAGTTCCTTCAGACTTTGGTCGAGCAGTTCAATGCTCACTCCAAGTCAACAATATTACCTGTAAAGAAGTGCTCGGAACTAAAAGACGAGAAGCACTACATAATCCATGCTATGAAGAAGATGGAGACTACAGTTGGGGAGGCCATCTGCTGCAGTCTCAGCGAGGCACCGTTTACTCCGGGGGATGAACCAAAGTTCCAGGTGTACCTGCCCAAGAGATTCGTCCATCTTCTACAAAACGAGGATCTTCGCTCTATTCAACCCGGGTGTCTATACCTGGTGTCCCACGGCTGCACGGGTAGCAATTCTACAGAGTTGACCATCCACATCGCTGACAAACAGCAGTGTTAGATTTAAGTTTTAATGTTGTACATATGTTGTTGTTGTAATGTTTTATAAATAAACGAATCATAAAAGACAAAAAAAATAAAAAAAACAAAAAATGCAACATATCAATATGTGACAGACTTCACGTATTGATATGTTGCATTTTTTTTTAAACTTCGCGGGTGACCTTGACCTTTGACCTTTGCATTTCACAACTACCCCCACTACCGTAATTACCCCCACTACCGCACTAGGATTCAAACCTGCTTGGATGCAAAGAACGGTCAGTCTGTTGCCAACTAGCAAACGATGAGCACCTTGTACGAGCTTTGCTTACAACGAGTTATAACTGACGCATCTTTATTCCAGACGGCTTTACGAGATAATATCCCTATAACAGTAAAGCAGGATATCGAGGAGTACAAGAAAGATAATAGAGGGTATTCGGGATACTCCTGGTATAGGTTCCAAGACGGGGAAAAGTTTTGTAGGCCTTGTGGCAATGCTGCCGTCAGAGACCTTCGACGGTTCGTACAGGAAGGTGGTAGAAAACAGTTTGGATTTCTAGCACCAATGTTTAGATTTGAAAACTACAAGGACACCTGTGCTATTTGTTCCATCCCTTTGTATCAATGGAAAAAGTTTAGAAGTGTTTAATTGCATCTTCCATACCCCCACCACCATCACCCCCACCACTTTTCCATGTACCTCCAAACGCTGTGCCTCGGCTTCATTTCTACTCCAGCAGCCAACCTAGCAACATCAGGATGTCCCTCAACGTTAGTTGCGCAAGTTACGAGGAGGTGAGCATCAAGACTCAGCAGGAGCTAAACGACTTATACAAGGAGTTGCAGCTGATGGTGGCACGAGGCTACCGTATAAATGTGCAAGTTTACGCTTGCAATATACGGAACACCCGGCAGTCAAAGGAAGAGCCTGGACACTCCTCGACGGCTTCCTCACCAGCGTCCATGAAGACCGAGCCAGACAACTTGGACTACTTCAGCTGACTAGCAGTTGTATTTCTTATCCTAACCATTGTAGAATATGTATATTTTTTCATTATATTAAAGAAGTAAAAGAGCAAAAACACCTATCTTGTTACTGACATATAAGCTCAGTAACAAGATAGGTTTTTTTAAAACACAATTTGGATGACCTTGAAACTTCCCCCTCCACTGCTTTGTTACCCCCACCACTTGACTATTGGTGTACATGGCACATCGCAATTGGAAACCTCATTCCATCTTCAACAGCCACACCGACAACATCAACAATGGCAAACCTACCAACAGATGAAAGATGTCCTCACGCATGTTGTGACTTCGTCCACGAGTTGGAGAAGAGGATGCAGGAGAGGGCGATAAGAAGAAAACAGATCCACTCAGAAAATATCATGATAGTCAACGGCTATCTTTTATTGTTCGGCCTTATTATGGTTGTACTTTTCATACTGTACGGCATAGTCACATGTGTCGGCAAGGTTGCAGAAGAAAACGCTCGCCACCATCAATTGGAAAGTTTCAATGTTACTTTGTAAGTTTTCCTTTTTTTTTTTAAAACTCCGTTTGGATGACCTTGAAAATTCCCCCACTACTCCACCACACCCCCCACCACTTCACCATGTTCCTGCATGAGCATCACATCAACCGTCATTCCTTGTCCGACAAGCAACCATGGCAGACAACAACACCATCAGCCAAGCTGACTCCACTACTGATGTCGGTACAAGTACGGGTTGGACACTGTCGATCGATAGTGTACACTATTTGGAGTCAATTTGCGAACGTATGAAGGAAATACTGCGGGACAACCCTGGGATCATAATACAAATGAATTTAAATTATGATTGGTCCCAAGTTAGAATGCAAGGGGACGACAACAACGGTCAACAATCTCCACAATATTCGCCCATGTCCCCGATCTATCCTTACGGCGAGTCTGACGTCGATGAAGATGAGGCTGATGAAGATGCAGGGGACAACGAGGCTGAAGAGGAGTAAGCTTCATTCCTTTTTTTTAAAAACCTAAATTGGATGACCTTGAGAATTCCCCCTCCACAATTTCCTTTTTTAAAACCCAAATTAAATGACCTTGAAAATACCCCCTCCACGTACTTTTGGTTTACCCCCTCTACTTTTCAATACTGTTACCACAGTCTGTAGCTCACATCATTCCTTGCTTAGCTATCATGGCGGACAGCACTCTTTCTCGAGTTGACTCCACTACGGATGAAGAATGGCCATTTTCCTGGAATGTTCATCTGCAAGACTCGGCAGAAGTGGATATGTTGCATGAGAAATTGGTGTATGTATTAAACGAAAACCCCAACATTGAATGTAGAATGACTATGGATTTCGATGCGACAGGGGTCCACACTCAACCTTCCACTTCCAGCCAGCCTGAACCTCAGCTACAGCCGAAGAACTTTACACATCTTTACACTCCAATACGGCCGGAGGATGTGGTTATCAGCGAGGCAGACTCTACTACAAGTTATATTGAACCAACGAATTGGAAGCTTGTTGTTGACACCTTACACAAGGTCGACTTAGTATGTGACAAATTAAAGGAATTGATGATGCAAGATCCTGGTCTTCGTTTTAAAATTGATTTGTTTTTCATCTGGGGAGCACCTGCACGGGGCTCTTCGTCTGACAGCTCTCTAAGTACAACGGATGAGGAGGAGGAGGAGGAGGACGACTAGTTATCTTTTTTAAAACTCCGTTTGGATGGCCTTGACCTTTCCCCCTCCACCGAGTTTATTTAAGGTGCACTCTCAATGACTGCAGCATCATTTCATCGCGCACCTTCACCACAGCAACATGGAGAGTCAACTCAACTACTGTTGCGAACGGAAATGTTTTTCATGGCCGAATGACATTGATGTTGCGGATGGCCTGGCGTGTAGAAAATGTGAAGCTTTTGGTCAATGCATGTGTAAGTGCAAGTCTTGGAAGAAGCCGAAACCGGAGTTGAAGACATTCCATGTGTACCAGATGAGAGGGCATAAGTACACTTGTTGCCCTGAACGTTGCATTGAATTCACATTAAAACAGCTAACTGGCTGCAAATTGTGCAACAATCATTTTGCAGGTTTTTGCAAACACTATTTAGGAGCCTGTCAGTACAGATCAACTTGGCATACAGAAGCACTCACTATCAATGAAATCGCTATAGATACACAAGAGTAGTCTTTCTACTCTTTTCTTTTTTTTTAAAACTCCATTTGGATGACCTTGACCTTTCCCCCTCCACTCACCTTAGTTTATATAAGCTCCATTCCCGCTGACCACGGCATCACTTCATCTTGCTCCCTCGCCGAAGCAACATCAAGTATGGAAACTAAGCGTGTCTCATGTTGCGAGCATAAGTGTTTAGAGATACAAGGCGTCATCCATTGTGCAAAGAAGCTTTGGGAGGAAGAGACAGGGACAACCTATTGCTGCGAGGGCAAGTGTTTCCTACTACCAAGATGGCAAGTGGACGGGCTGGCCTGCCGGCAATGTGAATGCTTCGGATGTTGCAGGTGTAGATGCAAGAACCAACAGCTGCCACCACCGGTACTACAAACTTTCAAAATCTACAAATCCAACTACTTTTACACTTGTTGTCCGCAGCGGTGTATTAAATTTCACTTCTCCAATCTTACCAATTGTCGGAAATGCTACGGACAACCTGATGGGTGGTGCACCTGTTTTCTGGACTCCTGCCGCTACAGATCGGATTGGTTTACAGATCCATTAGAGGTTGATGAGGTCGCCCAGGAAGCACAAGAGTAGTCTTTCTACTCTTCAACTTTTTTAAAACTCCATTTGGATGACCTTGAGATTTCCCCCTCCACTTCCCCATATACCTAGAGTACACAGAGCCTGATAGTCAGTCACTCGGTGGCTGTCGTGGGGTGCGCATCGGTGTCGGCGCTCCGTTGTTAGGTTTTCAAGGTCACAGTAATATCAAATTGTTGGTGTTGTTCTGGTTCAAGGTCACCTGAGGGATAACCGATTGCCCATTTAGGCAGGGTCATGTCAGAAACTCGAGTTTAACTTGGCACTTTTGCCGTTTCTCGTCGAAAATTCGCTCCAAGTGGTCAAGGTCACGGGGACTCTGACTGAAACTCGGAGCGTAGTGCGAGAAACGGCAAAAGTGCCAAAAAATTTTAAGTTTCGGCGTGACCTTGACCTCAGTGGCGTCGGTGACGTCATTTTGATGACGTAAGGGGTGATGACGTCATCAGCACGTCATTTCTGTGACGTCATGGGTGTGACGTCATGGAAATGACGTCATTAGTGATGACGTCATCGATGACGCAATCGATGACGTCATCGATGACGTCATCGGTGAGGTCATTGACCTCGATGACGTCATCTCTCAGGTGACCTTGAACTGGGCCAGCACCAACAATTTGACACTACTTTCATTATTTGAGTGGATAATTTTTTTATTAATTTTCAATCGCGTCAAATGAACCACACACATATTATGGTAATATTTAAAATGCCATCAAGTTTGTGATTTTCAGACGAAAAACAATCTCACAGTAATGTTTTAAATTTAACATTGTTCTTATGGGACAAAACCCCGAAATGGCGTAGGTACTGCAGACTCTTAAGGCGTTGTTGAATCGAACCCACGAGAACCTTTGTAGCAACCTCAAAAATATATAAAAGACTATGTAAGTAGGGACAAAGATTTTTTCAATTGCTGCACACTAAGTCAATAAACCTTTACAAAGCGCGGCTTATTCCTTATAAAAGTAAGTTTTATCCGCACGTAAGAATCGGATTGCACTTGGCAAGGAGCTACCAGAACACTAAGGTAAGGCAGGCCATAACATACGGTTCCACAAGTAAATGATCAAAGAAGGAAATTGGAGGGTAGTAGAACGAGGCGAGAAGGTGGGGCCAATAAGGCCTGGAAGCTTGTTAGGGAGAAAACACGCGTACAAACGCGTCCGCACACGCACACTCACGCACACTCTAATCCAATCCCGGGATAACGCGATGTGTACCCTGAGTGGTCGATCGGCCGTCCCCACAAGACAAACTAACAAACCGATTGAACCCCTCGATAAATTGCATCTCCTGCCAGGAAGAATCAAATCTCAATGAGGTTGCTCACATACTTATACACCCCATCTGACAAGCATGATACTCTAATGTGGAAGTCTACTGGTTTACAATCTTTAGATACCGTACCCGAGAGTTTTACTGATTGCAGGGCTTGTACCAGTTCTTGAGGGTAATAAAAATAAAAAATAACCAAAATGATAAAAAATAACTAAAGATAACCTTGAATAAATACAAAATTTCACTAAAAATTCCCAAAACCGGCGTTTTATCGGAACATTAAAATATGTCGGCAATAGAAATTATGTAGGATAATTTTGAACTAGTCAAGTTATCATATACTAAAGCAATAATAATAATAATAATTTTATTATAAATAGGAAAAATCCTCCCCGATTAGTTTCTTACAACCTTTTCCTTTGCTTAAATTAAATTTAGTTTTTACGAGCTTCATCCAAATCGAGCGATAAAAAAAATTGTCCTAAAAAAATTACCGAAATCTTCAAAAAATAAAAAAAAATAAACAAAACATAAACAAAAGCAAAAAAATATAAAAAAAATAAAAAAATTACCTGTTACAAGCCATGTGATTGCTGGAAAATGATAATAATTCTGGAATAGAAACACCTGTCGATGGTGATTATTTTTAGTTTAAATAAACTTTACAAAGTAGTCTTTTGTTCACGGAATACACATTTGAGATTGGAATATCGAGAAACGACTTTATACAGAAATGAACACATAATTTAAATGGAAAAAATTTGGAATGCTTTGGTGCTGTCGTACTGTGTATCTCATTATTTTTAATAGCATAATTTGATGAGCAGATATTTGATCTTTTACATCATGATATAAAATGTATTTGATAAGCTGATGAAGAAAAGAATGATAAATAATTCAAATAAATGTGGTTCATATCCAGTTAACTAAACACAACTAAGATAAAAAGAAATATAAAAAGTTTTAAAATGGTAATATAATTTGTAAAAGTGTTGTAAATAGGTTTGAAATATTTTACGAATACCAACACTTTAAAATTTACTTTCTCAAACGTAAAAATGTATTTCCTTTAATATGTACAAAAAAAAGTTTTGTATTCATAAATTAAAGTGTGATACAGTAGCGGTTTATACAAATTAAGACATTTCCCAATCATTTGGCTTTAAGTATAATTATATAATTTTATAATTACATGGTTTTTATTGAACAGCTCAATAAATACTAACCGAAAGAAAAATTTATAAAGCAAGCCGAGTTTTCATTGTTACTGCCTATTGAAATTATAAAATAATGAATTATATTTAAAAAATTTTAGATTAAAAATAAAATTCACATAGGCCTACAGGAATTTTATTTGCGTATTGTATTGTTTAGTTTTTATAAAACACCGCGAGACCAAATATGGTCGATGGGAAACCGGTCTCTTTGCTTCACTTTAATGCCCTCTGAACAAACTAGCATGAAACAATCGACAATTAACAGACAAGTAAACCCATTATTAGTAGAGCATGTACCAACAGATAATGAACATTAAAATTAAACTAAACAAAATAACACAGGATAAACATGCATATATTATACAGAGATTAAACTTAACAGTGCCACCATTGGCATATCATAAACTATGAGATTTAGAAAAAACTTTAAATAAGGAACTTCACCTATTTTTTAAAGAAATAAAAGAAATATGATTTCCATTTTTTTTTTTTTTTTTTTTTTTGTAAATGACCCCATTTTGTAACATGGCGGCCAACTTGACAATTTCTTATGGAACACACTATATTTTATGGTATATGTAATCTTAAGACTTTTTGTATTCTTTAACCTTTTTCCCTAAACTAACCCGTTTAATACCAGGCTGAAGTTTTGAAAAAATTTTAATTTTACGATTTAATAGTACCACTTAGGGTATCCACCATACTGAAAAATCGCAGACATTTACAAAAAGTTGATTTAAATTTTTTTGTTGCCTTAATAAATAGGCAAAGTTCTTCATTACACTTGTCTCTAAAACTTTTACTTTCTGAGATGACATGTGTGGCATAGTTAAATTTTGCAATTGGCATTTTCAGAACTTCGGCTTAGTATAGCTCCTAAACGGGTAGGGTTAGGAAAACATACTCAGGAATAAAAAAAGTCTTAAAATTACTTATAGATGAAAAACACCATCAAACATTGTGTTCTATAAGATATTTATAAGGTGGCCGCCATATTGAAAACTGGCGGCCATTTAAAAAATGGGAGTCATATTTTTATTTCCTTAAAAATGTGAAATTCATTATTTAAAATTTTCTGTAAATCCTACAGTTTATGATATACCTATGGCGGCACAGTTAATTTGTTTACCCTGTATATCATAATAAGTCAATAATTAAGATCTTCCTTTCTAAAAATTGAACACCAACCAAGAATAAACATATTGAAATTTAATAAAAACAAAAGTTTATAAATGCGAAAAAAAACATAAAAAACGAAATGCAATTGCAAATTGCAAGAGTATTATTATTTGTATTTTTGTATTATTAATTAACGTTTTTAAATAGAGAGCAATGAATTACTACAATGACTTATGACTTAAAGAGTCATCTTCATTTTTGGGCTAGTAGCCCATTGTTGCGCAGTCGGCTATGTTAACCATACGGCTTTTATGAAAAACATGGTATTTTATTCCCCAGTTTCGGACGCCGTTTTTCAACCGATTTTCTCTAAACATGGTAAGAGATTAGATGAATAGGTACATTAGGTCCCTCATAGCTCAAAATTTTGAAAATGTAACAAATATTAATCTCTGTGACATCGCAAAGTAACTCGATTTTCCTTAGTAATATTTATAAGTTTTCTAAATTTTGAGGTATGAGGGACCAAATATAACTATTCAACTAAACACTTACCAAGTTTAAAGTAGATCGGTTGAAAAAAACCGTCCAAAACAGGGGAATAAAATACAATGTTTTGCATAAAAACCGTATGGTTAACATTGCCGAATGCGCAACAATGGGCTACTGGCCCAGAGGTCCATAACTCTTAACACTACTCGGGAACCAACTCGCATCGTACCTGTTTAACAGGGACATGGTAAAGTTAAAAAAATGGCGTACTACGCACCCCTTGAGTTATTTTATTGAATCTTAGCAGAGATACTAATCGTAGCGGAAATAACCTACCTCATTTGTGGTTTTAGTGACATAAAATATCTATGGAGTGAATTGTATTCACAAACTGACCCCATCATTGGGTTAAAACTCAGTCAACATTAAGATGTTTTATCTACGTCTGTTGCAATTAATTAGTACAAAAAATGATATTACAACTAACACCATAAAGTAGACCTATAGCCCACTTGACCAAATTCAATCAAGTTGCTAAATGTTTCTTAAACGTTCAGGTTTCACATTAAATACAAGTTCTATAACAATGAGAGCTCGTCTTTTGACAAAAGTAGTGTTATAAAATAAATCTCGCAATTCGCACATCAGATGATTGTTGCGTTACGCTTCATGTTTAAGCTAATTAGCGTAAGTGAACTCAAAAGAATGTGATTACGTGAGTGAGAACGACAACTAATTAGGTCAAGCACAACTGATTGGCTAAGTTTTCGATGGGTGACCGCCTATAACATATAATTTTTTGACATTTTAGGTAATTAGGTGTATTTACGCCAGTGGCATTTTTAACGTTTTGACGGAGAACGGTCCAAACCCCAGTCTTGTTACTAACATCGACCAGTGGTTAGAAAGCATCATCAATTAATAGCCCTATGACAAATGGCAACTAAAAAGCTAATAACTTTTCTCAGGATCGAACCGGAAACCTTTCGATTCAAAAGCGAGCACAATAACCACTCAGCTACCCAGACACGTTTATAAATTTATTTGTAAATTTAATTGCCAAATTCAAATCGTAGATAAAGTAATGTATGAATCGAATTTATTCAGCTTTAGACACTCATTATTAGTTTAATCATTTCACTCGTGTTCTTTCTTACTTAAAGACCATAACACAATCGTTGGATTGACAACTATAATTAAAATTGGTTTGTAAGAGTTTCTTAGTTAGTTAATTTTAAGTAATACATTTTTGTATAAAAAGGTTAACAAATTAATCATTGTATTAGGCGAACGGAATAGAAAACGTTAGTGATTGCTGGTAAATAGAATTACAAGGGCTGGGCCTGACATCTCAGGGCCCCTCTCGGCAAACAGGGGCGGAATGGCGCTACATGTAATCTCATCAATTTATAACAGCGATAATTTATTTAAATCATTACCTACAAGTCAACCCTGTTGATAGATTTACCAATATTTCCATACAGTATTCTTCTAATATTTAAGAAAATTTTTACTTCCTTTAAGAGATAACTCACAGTTCTATTTCTAAAAATACTTGATATTTATTGATATTTTGGATCAGAATCCGAATTAACAAAACTAGACATAAAATTGATATTCTATCAATGGTGTTGATTTACTCAAATTATGAATTATGAATCATTACAATCCAAGGAAAAGACGAAGGCGGAAAAATCTAAATCTTGGATATCTCATGGATACCTCATTTTAAAACATAAGTATTAATCAGTAAAAATTAGACTTTTATTGCATACTATTAATACATTATTGTAATTTACAACTGTCTTTGAACTAAAAAAAAGAAATCAGTTGTCAATAGCTTTGGTCGTAGAAGAGATTTTAAAATAGAAAAAGACAACATCGACGTTGAAGGTAGATGTAAAATAACTACGAAGAAAATTAACTTTAGAGAAAGAGATCAAACATTTCACACTTCAAGAATTTTAATACGTATCTGAACTTTTGTTTGAAAAATCAACTACTACTTTTTTCACTTATTAACAAAATTGTAGTTTGGGCTCAAGTAGAAGAGGAAAAAGAAAGAAGAAAAAAGTGCTGTATTCTCTCAAAACAAATAATGTACAAGACCAATATAGTAACACTTTACAGTAATAATTTCAAGAACCGACTTCTAGGTTGATAAACAAGCACTGCATATGGCAATTATTTATTCGATTCTTACCAGGCGATATTATACTATTTTAACTAGTCTATAAAACCCAACTATAATGGACTGCACTAACAATGATAAAGATTTTGTTAACAATAAAGATCCAGTACCTTACCAAAAGTCAACACAATTTTACGTTACTATTAAGTTTTTTTCTATTTTCAATTCCAAAAATATAAATATTTCAGTAACAAAATAGTTTTATACATTAAACTCAACCCCTCCAAACATCTCAAAGATAGAAGTCCTAACTCATATTTTTGGCAATAACAAAAATTCTTCCCAATTTACTGATATTTTCACAATTTTTGCCTTTGGTGTGACTAAACCGGGTAACAAGGGATGAAATACAAATTATTTTCGTTATCTTGTAAATTAAACAAGAAATAATAAGTTTTTATCCGTTAGCCAAGGTTCAAAATTTTACCCAAGAAACGTCCTCTACAATTTTATATTAATTTTGAAGACTTAAACATTTTTAAATACTGATTGGAAATAACTTACAACAATTTCAAAATGGTAAATTTTTAAACCCAAAACAATATAAAATCTCAATCCATAGAGAATTTACAACAAATGTAGTAAATCAAGTTTGCTATTTTGCGTATTCTTTTTAACCATTTACATTAGTGAACATTTGTGATAAATATTTATAACCTTTACAGCAGCTTTAACTGTCGAGTTTAGTTCATGGCCCATTTTATCAAAGATTTACGTATTTAGGGTCCTCATTTGTGTCAAATTTAAGATGCGCATTCGAAAAATTTAGGACCCGGTAGGACATCAATTGCCATAAATATTTTACATCGAGTGTAGCTTAGTTTAATGTCTATATGATAAATAAAAATTTTTTAACTTTCTTTGTCGATTAATGAAGAAAATTTTATTAATTTTGTAAAAAACTTAAAAAAAAACTTACCTTATTCCCATAGTTATTTTTTTAACTAATTGATAGGACTAATTGATTCAAATACTGTAATTGATAGTTATTATAAAATTAACAAAACATATTTCTGGAGCTCAAACGAAGACGAAAAAAACAACACCAACAAACTCTTCACTCGAACAAACTTTCATTTGAGAATTTGATTATGATTCAATCGCTTCGACAGTTCCCCTTGTATAAAAATCCAGTTTCCAGATTGACGGTTTAGTGACGCTTCAAAGGACATTGAAAGGTTAGGAAACGCCCGTAAACTGCGCCTTTGATATTCGCGTTCGCGGTGCCCCGCTATAAAGGGGTTCGACCCTCGTTCGGTTTTTTCGCCGTCTTAATTCGATTGTATCGCCTCCTCCGTCAGCGGCGTCCGATTAAAAGAGAACATTTTATCTTTTCCAATTAATTTCTTATAAGCGGAAACTCGCCTTCCATGATTTTTAATCAGAACACGACGGATAATCAGGGTTGCCCACTGATTGGATCTGCACCTACCCGAAACTGGGATCTGTAAACGAATAAGGGCATTTGATGAACGAATATTACGTAAATAATAATTTTTGGTCTTAAGACAAGTGCTTGAAGAGGGCTAACATATGTCACAACCGTGAAAGCCATCACTAGGTTAGCCAAGTTTTGTATTGACCTAAATGACGACAAGCCTACGATACGCTGAACCATTTGACGGGCCTGCAGTATTTTAAGCTACTAATATTAGTCCAGGCTCTGAACAGGTTGAGCATGCATAAAAGTCTAACGAAATTTGACTTTTGATTATTGTTGGAAACATGTAGTAGATGTAAAAAATCGATGTTGCCACATTTCCAGAGTGGGCACAACACGGGGGACGCCCCCTAGAGGAAGTCGTAGAGGAAACTGTGTTGGCCTATGTCATGTTGTATATCATTTTAAAGGTCTTTGAATGTAGATTCGAATGCCACAAATCCGATCTCTAAAGGTCTATTATAACTCGAGTTATTGCGTTTTGAAATTTCGGCAAAATGCTTTTTATGCAAAGTTTGACTGCCTGCCATTTCTAACTCGATCGTTCATTTATGGTCGGCTTTGCGATATTGCTTTCTGTTAAACATGATCTTAAATCTTACGTTAAATATTTCACAAAAAATTTCGTGTGTTGTCCCAAATAGGACTGAAAATCATTATGTAATTATAATATTTCGGACAGCAATTGAAGACGGCAAATGAAGACTTAAAATAAAACATTTAACTTAATTTTCAGGATATTTTTAAAGAGGAGATAGACATAATTTAAATAGATTTGAAAATAATGTCGCCAACTCGACCTCAAATGAACGTTGGAGGCAGAAATGGTAGCCAGTCAAATTTTGCATGAAAGGATTTTACCGAAATTTCAAAACGCAATAACTCGCGTTATATTCTACCTTTAGAGATCGGGTTTGTGGCATTTTAATCTACATTCAAAGACCTTTAAAATGATATACAACATGACATAGGCCAATTCAGTTTCCTCTACGACTTCCTCTAGGGGCCGTCCCCCGTGTTGTGCCCACTCTGGAAATGTGGCAACATCGATTTTTTACATCTACTAAATGTTCCCAACAATAATCAAAAGTCAAATTTAGTTAGACTTTTATGCATGCTCAACCTGTTCAGAGCCTGGACTATATGACTTCAGTGAGTTTACAACTAGTTACCTAATTGGA
Source organism: Neoaliturus tenellus (assembly GCA_030545055.2). NCBI lineage: Eukaryota > Metazoa > Arthropoda > Insecta > Hemiptera > Cicadellidae > Neoaliturus > Neoaliturus tenellus. Next base: position 99,235,291 of record CM061535.1, read on the forward strand.
AAAATTTTAAATAAAATACGTTTTTACGATGTGTAACAAAAAGTGATCTACTGTACTTTTTTGCGTATATTAGTAACATCAACTATGCTAAAATAAATATTTTCCTCCCAGTCATAAAATAACATGCAATAATTGTTACATATTATCAATGAATCACGGAGAAGAGTCTTGGAGCATGAACGCTATTGTTTAGTAAAAATTCACGAATCCTATAAACCACCTACTTTATACACGGTGTCACAAAAAAGTGTACCTGGCTATACAGGACCTGATTCTACATGCAAAAATAAGTCAAAAATAAAGAATAACAATTTTTGGATTTCGGCTTAGTTTAGCTGTAATCCGCCATTTTGTTTTTTATACATAATAATTTTTATTTCCATGACTGTTCGTTGTCTTAAGTTCATATTTGGCATGAACCTTTATGACAGCAATGTCCATTTTCAGGAAAAAAATTATTTTTGTCCGATGTGTATTTTCAAAATGGCGGCCATTTTATATTTTTAAACTCAAATATCTCAAAACCGGTAAATTTTATCAACATTTTACAAGAGACAAAAAAGTTGAAAAATAAAATTACCTAACTAATGGTACCAAGATTGTAAGAATCGAACAACAAATAATGGAGTGATTGCCATTTGTATGCATAAAATCATTGATTTTCCTTTAAAATGCATGCAAATTTAGGTTATTTTAGAAGAAAAATCTCAATAACTCCATTATTTGTTGTCAGATCCTTACAAATTTGGTATTATTAGTTAGGTAATTTTATTTGTCAACTTTTTTGTCACTTGTAAAATGTTGATAAAATTTACCGGTTTTGAGATATTTGAGTTTAAAAATTAAAAATGGCCGCCATTTTTAAAATACACATCGGAAAAAAATATTTTTTTCCTGAAAATGGACATTGCTGTCATAAAGGTTCATGCCAAATATGAACTTAATACAACGAACAGTCAGGGAAATAAAAATTATTATGTATAAAAAACAAAATGGCGGATTACGGCTAAACTAAGCCGAAATCCAAAAAATGTTATTCTTTATTTTTGACTTATTTTTGCATGTAGAATCAGGTCCTGTATAGCCAGGTACACTTTTTTGTTACACCCTGTATATGGGACGGTTTTCCGAATTGGGGTGTTACTCGGAATATACCATATGAACCTCTGATTATAATGTAGGATTAACAATTGGTCTAACAAATATCCTTTAGAATTATTTAATATCAAGAGAAACAGTAATAGTTCACCTGCTTAGGAGTTCAACTGCAAGTTAAATTCAAAGAGTTTATTCCCATAAATTAAATAGAAGAAAAATCTGAACAAGCTCTAGGCCTATTATTAGAAAGAAGCCCCTAAAAATCACAAAACCTCCAGTACAGAAGGTCTCGTCTCATGCGATCTTAGACAGGTTCTTCTCTCTAGTAAAAGACGGAAGGTATTTTTCCAGTTAAAATGGCATTTCGAAAAATGGCATTGTCAATGTTTTACATGTAACAAAAGAAGGTAAAACCAAACAAAAAAAGAACCTCAAAACGAATCAGAAAAAATAATTTAATCATCTGCTCTACCTTTTATGACAAAATTTTACATGGACCAAAATTGGAATAAGAAACGAAAACTTATTTCGAGGAAAAATTCACAATAATTTCTTGTGAAATCTGAATAGTTTTTTTTTTCAATAACTTACCACTATATTATTCCAAGATGCAATATTTCTTGTGCACTGACCTGAAACCAGAAAATAATTGTCAACACAAATATTTGTTCAAGACATATATGTTGGGAGAAATGTAGGACAAAATTTGTGGTGGAATTCAATTCATATAATGACCAAAAGGGCCGTCCAATGGTCAATACAAAATCTAGCAAACAAAAATATATCTATATCTAGGATTAACATGTGTTTCAATAATTCATTTTACTACATTTGTTAAATATTGCATTTCATAACTTTAGTTTTATAAATAAGCAAATACTTAGCTAAATAATTGTTTGTACCACAAAGATTTGCTTTTGAGAAAATTTTAGAAATTTTATGGAATATATCATCTTCTTTGTCGATAAAGTTATAAAAATAAGACAATTTTTGTGTAGGATAAACTTATCAATAAACGTGTGGCTAGATTTATACTTTTTTATGTGGTATATTACAATTTTTGTCGCTTAGTGATAATAATGTAGGCTTATATTAGACAGTCTTTTTATTAACAGAATCTATCAGAAATACTAATAAAATAACCAACAAACAATTTTTGTATTGTTTCTTAGACAATCATAAATTTTTTATCTGAAACCAACATTGATTGGTGATGTAGATTAACGGCATACTGACAGTTTTGTTACTATTCATTCATTTAGACACTGTACTCTTCAACGAGAACGCAGGCGCACGATAGGCAAAAGCGCTACAAATGGCGTGTATCTATATTGCGTTTCAAGCGGTAAGGCGCAGCGTCAAATCACTATCGCAGCTTATTCAGTTTACTTTGAATACAATTCCTATAATTCCTCAGAAAATTTCAATCCGGATTTCTAGGCTGATAAAGTTTCATTTTCTATGGCTTAATAACTACACTGAGGTTGTTTGATAGTTTTATATTGCTAACCGTTATCATTTAATCTTATTTTATAAAATAACTATTACAATGTATTGGAATCATCACAAATGCACATCTATTACACCTCAGCTTTCTGCGGGACACTTTCAGGCATAACCTCTGTTTGATTTATTCATTATTTCTTGCCTCCTGGATTAATTTCAGACTATAATAATGAAGGTGACAATACCTTAACCGTCGTCAATCCAACTAGTTTTTTAATGACTAGTTTTGGCCGGCCAAAACTAGTCATTAAATCTTCCAGAAATATAAACAGAAAACAAAATCGTTTTCATGGTAGACTTGCCAGATTTACTATAAAAGATCGACATACTGCTAGTATAACCATAATAAATAAAACTTGAATTAATTCTTGGTGGTGGTAAAGAGTCCGATCAATGAATTGATTCTGTATATTTTCAAATCACATTCTGTTATAGGGAATCCCATTGTATTTTCCACACCAAACTATTTAGGTACTACAAAGCAACTCCCAATATCATGCAGAAAATTTAGTTTGAATTATAAAGTGTGCATATTATGTATTCCACTTGGATAACAATGTTTGCAACCTGCAAACTTTATTAGCAATTACAACATAAACATTGAAAATAGTATTATTAGGCGCTCCCCCCTGTAACTCCCTGAAGTTGGAGCCCTGTAATTCTTGCGAAATGTCTTTAAACCTTACCAACAATTCGAATCTGGTCTACAACAAAATTCATTTGAAAAACTACTAAGGTAACTACTGAGTACCGATTGATATGTTGCTCCAATGACGATTACGTTGGGTAAAGTGTAAAATTAAAGTGTCGACAGTGTTAAGAAAGGATCATTGACGAGGTCAGAGGGGCCTGGGCCAAATGTGCATCAATTAAGCGATGTTGCTGTCACCCCCGAGCGGCCGAGCGATTCGCAAGAGGCCGGACAGTATTGAACCTTGTACCGGAGACGTGCCCAAAATACGCACCGATAGCATCGCACCAGACCTGGGTTCGGCACAACTGGACTTATTTACCATAAGAAACCATTATTAATGTTTTATACGACCATTTTGTCGTAAATATAGCCTTTACTTACTTATATGCTAAGGGGTTTCGTGATTAGACTCCATCTACAGCTTTCATACAGTTTATAAGATTTATACAGCAACATATATAGAAACAAATTAAGTATAAAAGTTGATACGTGGATTTTTCATATATAAGCGGAAATTTCATTCTATTAAATTATGCAGGACTTATTTATGAAAAATCAAGTATTAAAATGTCAAGTGTTGGCTGAAAAATATTTATATGAGTGGATTATTTTGTGAAAAAAAACATCAAGCGTTTTGATCACTATCACACAGCAATTTAAAAGGAATTCAAATTTTCTTTTTAAAAAGATTTACTTCTAGATGGTGTCTAACTTCTGCAATTATAATTGTGGAGAGAATCTGACTGTGTGCATCATTACAAGAAAAAAAATACAAATACAGACATACATTTCTAAAAATCACGATTACAAAATAAGATTTCTCCCACATTGTTAGTTTCAACCTAAACAATAGTTTCTCTAGATAACATGAATTATTGCGTATGTTACCCATAAGCTCTGTGTCCATGAAGTCTTTATAATATTTACAACGAGAGACTATAAAACTGTAAGCTATGAACCAAAAGTGTATGAAAGTTCCAAAACAACGAATAATTCCTTAAGGGCGAATCACCAAATGTCAAATAACAACTGAAAACAACTAAGAGATAATATTAAAAGTACCATGCCATTGATAAAAACTAATGTAGGCCTACCAAATTTCCCACTATTAAATTGCTCACACCGGAACCAACTTCACATGTGGCTAAAATGAGCGTCAGGCTAATTGAACAATAAGACGATATATATTTAAGAATACAGATTGAAATCATATCATAATTATGTAAAACCAACGAAAATCTGTAAACGTAAAACATAAAAGAAAATATGAAAATTTAGAGTTAGAGAAGAGATTCAAAGACTAATGCTGGCTTGAAGATAGTATGACATGAAACAAGACAGAAAACTCAGTTATTTAAAAAGTTATATTATCATTTGATTTCTATGTTTGATGGCGTAACTGAAAGTAATGTGATTAATGCTCAAGTGCCTAAATATGTCAAGAAAATAAAGATAAAGAGCGTACTCTTGTATTTATTCATAACTTATACTATAAGGAAAATAGGTAAAAAGTAAAAACAAAACAGAAAATGTAAAAACAAAAGGGTAAAATCGGCGGTAGGAAAACACGGGGCGGAGGAGTAATGTTGTGGGGGCTAATAAAAGGAGCGTCGTCTAATGTCGTGGGGGGGAGCTGTAATACGCCCCCCCCCCCCCCCCCCGGCACTGACACCCCAATTGATGACAGACCGATATTAATCTAATTACAGAAGCGACGTCTGCCTGGACATCACGTCTTGCACGTCTTTCCTCCTAACGTATCTTGGAGACGATGCGACGCGACGCGACGTCCGCCGCCCGATCTGGCGAGAGGGAATATCAAATAAATATCAACGTCCTGTTAGTTTAATATCGAATTTTGACATTATAATGGGTTGCCTTTATCGAATTTCATTAGTAATCAACATGCACAATAATAGTTTTCATCTAGTATAATAATTTTCAGAACTGGTTTAGTATTGGATCCTAATTCGGTTGAGCGAGATTCGGAGTAGGTGGATTTCATTGATGGAATCCACCATTGTCGTTTTACAAAGTAAATTAATCCGGGACGTTTGTTAGTGATTAGAAAATGACCTTGGCAGTTCATGGTAAATCGGCAACATATCAAAAAGAAGATTCATCACTCAATTTTTAAAAATGTATGTCCCTCCCTCCCATCATGTTTGCACATCCTCTTTATCCCTGAGTGTGTACAAATATCGTTTGTTAATTTTGTAAATATCTTTCGCATTACATACATAAATTAGGCCTACAATATACACTTTCCTAAGAGTTTGTTATCATTTTACCCACACCTATCCGACGTTTCTATAGTAACTAACTTCAATAGCCTGCTCAGAGTCCACTAAATCAAATTAATTTAATACAAACAACAAATAAACATATTTTTTTTAAAGTATCATCCATATTGTTTTAAGCTTGTAGGGACCAAACAGAATAGCTAAAACTAGTAAGCAAAAAACGAGGGTAAAGTGTGGGATCGTTGCCAAGGAAATAGCGGGAATTATGGGTAAAATGGCGCAAATCAACAGGGGGACAAAAATTAACATGTGTTGAGCACTCCATATCTATTTAACCTCGTTGGTTCAAACAATCAAGCCAGTGTTGTCCCAGTCCAGGAAATACAAGTCCTAGCATTAAACCCCCAACATTTCGCGTCTAAGAAGCATTATAGGTCCAAGCCGAATGAATGGACCCGCTTCAATACCACCCTCCAGGCTCCAATCGCGCCCAATAGACGTCGGCGACACTCTAAGCTCGTTCTTTTAACATTACTTATCTTTGACCTCTCACATAACGTACGGATTACGCCACCAAATCCTCTCTGATTCTCTTCTTCTGATGGCGTTTTCTGATAAACTCAAGTCCCTATAACTCTGAGCTATCACGATCCAAAATCTTGCTAATAACTTATTTTATTCTGAAAAACTATGTTTACTAAATTTATTCAATATTTGGTTTTATTAGTGTAAATACATTAAAACATACGAAACACATTCTAGAATTTATTTCCCGTAATTTCATTACATACATTTGTGAATTTACTATAGGTTTGATTAGGTTATCAAAGTCGGCAGCAATATAAGATTTCCTAAATTAAACTCATGATTTTTATACTCCCTATGTTAAAATTTCCCATAAACTCCCTGCGGGTCAAGATCAAGTCTTTCAATAAGCCAGTTGATTATTTATCTTATTTAGATACATTTTTAATTCATTTATCTAGCTTAACCTTGACCCACGTATTCTATTGCTGTCGACTATAGTGGCTGGTTGTGCGCTTAAAGACAATATGAATTCTTTCATACGCTTAGTCAGCAATAAGTTGTCTCTAAAATGCTTACATTACATTATACGTCGGATGATTTGTGAAGATTGTGTTAAAAATTAAATAAGTGAATAAGTTTATAAGTTATTGTGTAAAAACTGGGTTTGTGCTTTTTTTTATTTTATGTTGTGTCAATATCAGAAATATAATTAAATAGACACTAACGCGTTTAGCCGGTCAGTGTATAAATTAAAAAAATATATTCTTCATTAAATAAAAGCCCAAACAAATAGTTGTTTAAAAAATTAACAATTTTTGACACGAACATACACACGAAAATCAAAACACACAAACCGTATTTATATTAATTTTTTCAACTCTTTATTTTTTGACGTTTTGTTTTAATGAAGAAAATTTCAACTGAAGATGTGTTTTAATTAGTAACACGAAACCGATACTAAATGAACAACAAATTCTTACACCATAATACATGAAAGTGTCTAATTACATTTATTAGGTGTCATGGCCGATGAGGATAAAATGTCCGCTAGTTTCATAGGATTTGCTGAAAAACATTTAAAAGGATTAATGTTATTTTGAAGACATAATAACTATTTATAAAATAAGGATGGTGATTGTAAATTCCTGAACAGATATTTTCAAGCAGTACGTCCCGATCTCTTAGGATATATCAGTGTGTTTTGTGTTTTACGAATTCTAATATGTACCAATCCAGGCTGAACACTCTCGCTACCAGACAACGATTACATATGAATCCAGCAAGAGTTATCAAGATTATCAGAGGATTGGAAATCCTTACAAACAATAATCCAGATCTGACCTTGCCAAAAGACTAAAAGTTATGAATCTGGCCAAGATTGGCCCTCCAATAGGATATTCCGTGGCCAATGCGCCACACGAGAGGTGCTCGGGTCGAGGGCCAAGTCACGGAGTTCGACAGGTTAATTGAGCCCTTAACACCCCGGATCCGGGCCCTTCACCACCTTTTGTCCCGCCCTTTAATCAAACCCATTATCTCCTCTCACTGCTCCTTAAACGTCTAATTATCTTATTCTTTCAGATGACCGAGTGGCCTTCGTCGTCTTGATAAGGAGTTTGAACCCTAGAAAGCACTTGAAGCGATTTTTCGCGGTTATTTGAAATGTCAGAGCAGTTCTACACTCTTAAGTGTTCTTGACATAAAGTTCTCTTAAATCATCTGTCGTGAATAGTGGAAAGTTCAAAATAATTCACTTACAAATAAAGTCAGACTTGCGCAAAACACAAAAATATGTAAAAATTATAACCTTTTTAATTTTCTACCGTAAGTTATTTATTTGCAAATCTTCTCATTACGGATTAATTTAACGTTTAATATGCGTCCTTACATTTAAAACCAAATAAAATTTTTGTTGATATGGTCAAACCCGTTTTTGTACACGAAATATTATACTCATACACAACTATCCCAAAATTACTCTTTTATTCGTGGTTAACTAAACTGTGTTTGCATTTTTAGCAGAATAATGTTCTCGTTCCATTTTAAGTAAAACACGATCCTCTACTCTTCAGCAAAACAAATACCAAGGGTGAAGCAAATATACTTCCGATTTCATGCTCAATTAATCCACTTTTAGGCAAGTACCTTAAACTTGTCTAAACTTTCACAATTCCGTATCATACTGTTCATATATAATATTGTAGCAATATTGCACAAATTCAAATTGCAAACATAACATTCCTTTCACAAAAAAAACGATCACTTAAAGCGTTCAAAATCAAGCTTGAACTCCTACAGATCGTAAAGATAATGAACGCATACATCACGCAATAATGTGAAATTCGGAAAAGAGGAGATCCCTGATAGCCCCTAAGGATTCATTGATAAATCGGCGAGATTTTTCCACTGTGATTAATCAGATTGGCGATTTCCATAACCTGCGACGGGGCCCCTTCGGGACTTTGCCGAGCCTGGCCGCTAAGTATGACGAAGCACCGCCGAGACCGGGCCCCCTATAAACAATGTATCGGTATTTGTCATGATCACCCGAACCCCTTAACGACACCGACTATCTCATTCGGATAATACCATTTCCTCCACCTTCGCATTTATCACACAATTCTTTCAACTGTTTTCTTTCTAATGTCTTTCTCTTTATCTCGTTTCCTTCTTTTTTGTAATTGTCTTTCCCTAGAAAGAAATCTTTGAGTTATCAGCACTCTTCATTTAGTATAACGCAATATGTTCGGAGGGATTTTTCTAGAGCTTCTTTAAGTATTGCGTTAATTAGATAGAAATATTGCTTTTTCGAAAATAAAATAAACTCTTAATAACGTAATGTTGTGTATTTAGTTACACGGTCATCGTTGTTATTAATTCTTACTTGACGCTGTTTATCATACAGCAGTTATTTATTATTTATTTCAACAAACTACTGATAAAAATATAAGTTAAAAGTATATAATTTTGAGTTAGATTATTTGTTGTATTTAATGGATTACGCCTACCAAGATTATGATGCAACTGCTTGTTAAAAATTAAACTTGGCATTTTTAAATCTCAAATATGTTATTAAACTGTTACATTAAGTAAGACAAAGTAAAATTTGAACAAAAGATACAAACAATTAATCAATTTATGTTTCAATCAAACATTTTAAGTTATATACTCTACAATGATATTTGCATGATTTAAATCAGAATAAAAATACAGAAACAATAGGGGACTATGCATATAACTTTCGATCTATATCCGTAGCCGTCTCCTTGGGTGTCCCATTATTTTTTAGTAAAGTTTATAAGAAAATGTAAAATTCAGTACATTTAGTACTTTATAGAAATAGTTTTTTCTTATTGCTCCCTCTCCACAAAAAAAGTTAAATCACGCTACGCTAATGTCTACATCCATCGCTCAACACTCCCTTTCCATTCTCAAGCCCAATTTACAGTGAACACAAGAACTTCCTAAACAATTTAATAAGAGGCAAAACCACAAAATAATGTTGAGCTATGCAACAAAATGGCCAATTCTTTGAATTTTTTTCTTCTTTTTTTTAACGTCATCACCTAGATAGACTTTCCCACCTAGATAAACGTCCACTGCGGGTAGAGGACGGGGTAGTCACTGATACACAAAGACACACGATTGCTAATTTAAGCAATTAAATATGGTTCAGGAAAACCTTACTATATTTTAAAAGATAATGTAAATATATAACAATTATAAAGAAAGAATTTGACAAGGACAATCACATTTTCTCAAAGGATTAAAGACAAATTAGATGTGCTATAAATAAACATTACCCCAAGACATTAAATTACGTCTATAAAACATTTAAGAGAGACACACAGTAACACAAATACTCAAAGTCCTTTTCTTCCAGAACTCGACAAACGATACAAGGCTTTCATCCAATCGTCATCGATGCGAATAACTTTATTTATGAGTCAAGTGAAAAGAAAGGAGGAATGAACAAGAGGCGGAGCGCACTCGTCGATCCTGTTGAAGGATGCACTTGGAGAAATAAATGTGCAACAAGAAAATAAAGACGGGGAGGAAGGAGGGAGGAGGAAGCGAGATGTACAGAAATGCAATTTAAAAGGCAGTTTTTTATATGTAGCGACCCCGATGAGAAATCGGCGATTTAGAAGGATTCCTATTCCTACGTGGCTAGGTATTTCTGCTCTATATTATACCCAGACGCAAACAAATGCTCCGCGCTCAATCTAAATTGAGTTAAGACACGAGAAAGAAACGGCAGCCGCCGCCTCTTACATTCTTTATTAGGTGCCCGCCAAAGCCTACGATATATGGGGAACCATTAGGTCTTGCACGCCGATTTGACACCTTTTCCTTCTGCTAATCAAACATTTTCCCTCTTAAAGTTTTTTTATTCCACTGTACTGATAAGGAATTAAAAAGATTTGACAGAGGGTTTTCTGCCATACTGAAATCAGTTTCTTTCATTTCAACCAAACGTAAAACTAACAACAAAAGAATAAGTAATTAACTACAGCTCATCACTTATGAGTTATTGGCAAAAATAAATTATGAACCGATAAAAATATAATAACACTGAGTTAATAGAAAATTTTAAACTTTATTTTGTTTGCTCAAAACATTTTTTGTGAAGTTAAACCAAAATCTGAATATGTTTTAGGAATTCCTTTTTTTAAATATTATAATAACATTGATTACATTTACTATTTTGGTTATTACGTTTTATTTGTTTTTAAATAACGTTTTGATCCTTAAGTAATTCACATAAATTAAAAAAGATCTTGGAAAAATTAAAAATAACTGTAAACAACAGGAGATAAAACGTCAAGCAGTAGTGAAATAGAGCTGTGCTACTTTAGACAACTTCTTGAAAACCATTTAAAGTAGTCAGGTGATATATTTTTAACACAAAGATGCCTTGTTGATGAAAGTAAATATAGCTTTTTATAGTTAAAATGTAAAAAAATAAGAATTGGTAGATTATAGTATTTTTTTAAGTTCAATTTTTATTTCAAAGAGTAAACTTAACAAAAATTGTATTGTCATTCAATTTTCTAGTTTTGCTTGAATTCAGCATCTAATTAAATGTTATGGTATATCGAGAAACTCTGTATTATTTAATGATTGTTAAAATAAGTTTCATAAATGAAGAGGAACAAAGTGATTTTTTTAGAAAAATTTTTCAAAAGTGTTTTAATTAAGCTAAAAGGCTGACAAAAAATAAAATAAAATAATGTATTGTTCTATGCACATTTGATGCAACGTACCCATTATCTTTCTTTAAAATACTTACATTACACATATTCAAACAATAATCAAATCGACGTAATAATCATAAGGTAATTTGTAACGGAAAATGAATCCAAATTACTAGTTCTCACGTAGTAAAAGTGCATGCTAATACATGAACCAAACTTTATAGCATTATTAAAACAAACTCTCTAGATATATTTTTTATTTGACTTAAAAACAACATGAAATATATCTTGAAGGATTTTCTTTTCAATCTGTTAATCAAAGTTGACAAAAGAACGTTAAAATGTATGTTTTTTCTTTATTTTAAATAGTTTGTCGAAAAATCATTTAATTCAAGAAATATATTAAGTTAACAAAAAAACCTAAAGTATTTTTTTTTTACAGAAAACAGCATTCTCAGAACCAATGCTTAAAAGGATTAGTGTTCGTTTACTTATTTTGTCACCAAAATGGCAACTCTTGAGATCAATGTTAAAAACTGCAATCTTTCAAATTTTTTATACCAAAAACAATTATTCTTAGTATTGCGGCTGTTTTGTAACTTACTTTTGGGCCAAAATACTCTTTAATAAAAATTTTACCTAAATTCTAAGCGCTAGATTCGGAGGTAAAAAAATTTAAATACATCTCAGCAGTCCCTCCTTGAATTATACTAAAGAATATTTCAAATAGATGCTGTAGTCCGTTTTTTTAAATGAACCTTCTAGGGAGAGATGGTGGTGGGGGTTTGTTTATTCTTGCTAATATCCCATTGGTTGGAGCCCTTTGTTTTTTGTTGTTTTTGTTTTATTTCACTGTTGCATTCCAGCTGGTAATTTTACACCACAACATATTGTGTATCAGTACAACATTATTTGTAGCAGTTGTTTACTTTAAAACTGTTACTTTTTAACAAGGCATAGGTTTGTCTGAAAAATATAACAGATGACTTGGGGTAACTGAAAGACAATATAAGTTATTTAAAACGTTATTTAAGGAAATCTGATACTTGAACATGTTGTCAGGAGTTTAAATTTGTTGTTTACAGTTGAAATATTTTGGTTACTTTAAATCCCTCCTCCACCCCAATATTCTCGAGAAGGATCAGGTTTAAGAAAACGGACTATATCTTGCACCTGAAATATCAGGATTTCTGTAAATGTTGGCCGATAACACGATATGTCCGTCGCTGGCCATCCGAGTGGCGGTGGCGGCGTCTTGAGTGATGGGGTGCAAGTCCGAGAGCAGAAGGCGTGTCAGAGGCTTTGTGCTGAACAATAGCAGTACATTAGTCGTCGTACATCTGGAGACAGTGTGGACACTCGTCATTAGTCATTAGCTCATCTCACGACCTCCGCACCTACACTCCTCTACCATCGATATAATATCAATTATCAAGGGGCCGTCCATAAATTACGTCATCTGAAAATAGGGGGGAGTCAAGATAGAAAATGACGGTAGGGTGATGTGCAAGGCGGGGATCGTCTTTGATATGACGTCATGAAAAAATGTTTTATATCAAATTTTGACGGTAAAACAATGATAAATTCGTACACAATTCAACTATTATAAAATAATTATCCAAGAAAATACATTAGGCTAATTTTAGGCGTTGTTTTTTAATTTATTTTTCCATTAAGAAAGTAATTTTTGCTTTATTTCTGAAGGTAAATTCAGATTTGATTGGTCAATTTTTTAGTTTAGCAGGTAGACGACGGTGGTATTTTAATGCGTCGTATTTATCACCACCTTCCTATAAATCCTATAAATAATGTGGTACTACTGTAAGTGAAAATATCCGCTTTCAATAGTTCTTTCAACAAATTACCGCCAAAATGGGGTTAAAAAGTTAATAGATAGTCTTAATAAATCAATAAAAATAGAACTTAGGTAGCTTTGACGAAAAAAGCATTATTTTTAGTTAAAACTGAGGTTTGGAAGAAATGGCGCTATTTTTCTGATAGGGGCGGGGTCCAAAAATGGCCAAAAGGCGATGACGTAATTTATGGACGGTCCCCAACTCCCCCCCAAATCACTTTTTTACCGATTGATCCGTAATCGATAATTTATCAGTAAGTGCCATTCAAATTATAATCTATCAGTGAAGCATCAATTATCAAAGAATACGACAACCCGTTCCCCTCACATCTACTTACGATCCACCCGTCATCGATACGTGACAAAAAAATTACAATCTGTCTGTAAATCATCAATTATCGGAGAACAAGACAATATCACAACCACTGTGCTTTCCCCCCTCCAATCTTCGTCCAAATCAATAAATAATCGATTAGTGGCAGAAAATTTGTAATCATAACAAAAACTTAATCAAAGAAGGATAAAATCCATAATAATGCCTGTGATGTTCTCAACCCTCTCACCCTCCACATGACCCTTCCGTTATCGATAAACTTATCGATGACACGAAAAATGATAATCTATACCGGATGATAAAACATCAATTATCGAATTTGCACGATTTTTCGATCTCTTCGTCATCAACACACTGATCGATTAGTAGCAGAAACAATTAAAATCCGTTACTAAAACATCAATTTATTATCATCCGCAGTTGTTATAAGGTATCACGAACTCTGAGATAACGCACTCACGTTCTCTTTCTAATCGATTGTTTATCGATTGATTAGACTGATGCAACATTGCAAAAACATCAATGATTAAAGGTAGGATAACGCCCAAGCTTTGCAATACGCTTCTCCCTTCATACTTGCATACGACCAACGACAAAGTGCATTAGGCTAACTTGAAAATAGTCACTAAAACATTAGTAATATCGGATAACACGTTAATGCATTCCTCCTTTAATGTGGCAAGTCAACACTTTTGTTTCGTTACAAATTTTAATCAAAATAAACTATAGTATTAAAACTAAGGAGGGAACGCCTACAAAATCGAAATGTCAAAATCGGACTTCGTCAAAGTCGAATTATTTGTAAAATCGTCTGATTGATAAATGCGCGAGTCGTCACACCAGGACACTCTTCTTTTTTACGGAAAATCGTAGAAACCAGACTATTCAAAACGGGATCAACGGTGTCCATTTTTTTGACCACCCACCCTTGAACACCCACCCTTAAACTTATTCAGAACTTCAACATATTTTTTATTACTCTGGTTCATTACTGGTTTTACACCAAGTAGTTATAGTCCTCGATATCGAAGAATTTCTATGACTCAAATTTATTGATAAAATATGAACCAAATACTACTAAAATAGATTCTAGTAAAGTCACCGTACAATTCTCCGTACTTATCGTCGGCTACTTTTGTCACCACTTACCCAGGGCTACCGTCAAGGACGGAACAGTGCGGTGTTTAACCGTCTTCATCGGTGTTGCACATCCACCAGCATAATCTCAATGCTGCAGTGCTTCCTCATTTACATATTTTGCCCGTTACAGTGATCCGTACATTTCTAGCGACTTGCCCGCCACACGAAATTACAGATGAGGGCGGGATAAACTATTAAGGGAGATCCGGCGTTTGGAAAACGTTAATTATTCGTACGTGAGCGAGCAAAAGTTCCCGAGTCTGAACAAATCTAAGGATTATTTAAAAGAAAATAAAACCGGGGGCAGACTCGGAGCCGCCTTAAGCTGATGACACTAATTTTTATTACATTTTAAGTACACCTACTCACCGAGCGAATGCGTAATTAGGAATGTAAGGGTCGAGGATTAAGCGGAGCGGGGCTCATCGCGGCTTGATGTCTTTTTAAAACTAGATCGTTTAAATACGCGACTCACGTTTGAAAAAGACCCGAACTTGAGACAGATATGAAAATCGCCGGCTGCGAGCAATTAGGGGCCCGGTCACATAGTCGGAATGGGTTTTTTCTTGCGACCGACCCTGATTGAAAGCACGTGCCCCTCGGGTTAATGGACAGGGTATATCGGGGCGAGCCTGATAAGATATTGTTTTAAATTCCGAGCTTGTTTTAAGTAAGCGGAATGTTTCCGTGGGAAATGCAAAACGATGGGAGGACAACATTTAAGTGATATCAGTTCCCTAAGGGATGTTAAATGCGGAGAATGATAAGAACCAGGAGGCTTATTTGATATTTTATTGAGTGATAGTAATAGAAAATAGGTAGACTTGGTAAAATGGGTAGGCCTAGGTGTTAAATTTAAACACAAGCCTACTGAGGTAGAGGGTTATTGAAAATACACTTTTAATTAACATAGAACAATTATATATTTTAAAAACAAAAAGGCCAGTCGCCCATAAGAATAACGGACAATATTTTACTATTTAGAGAATAATAAATAATCTATAAAAATAAGGAAATTTTTAAAATTACATATCTTCTATGTAAGCCACATTTAAAACTAGATCGGCATGAATCTCAAGAGACTCAAGGTCTGGACTCTGTTAAGGCTAACTCTCTAAATAAGGTCTTGTGCGATGTCTTAGTTAAAAGGTTGGTTCATTGATACTGTGGGATACATATCCCCAATGTATTAAATAACGTAAACGGCAAAAAGCTAAATTTTTCAAGCACTGATGGCTATTTTCAAATAAGGAAACAGGAGTTTTAACAAATAATAATTTATCAAAATTATCTGTTAAAATAAAATTCAGTGCGTAAATTGTCCATTTTGTAATATATTTATATCTGTTTATGAGAAACTCACCTACAAAACAATTCGAAGGAATCATATGACCTTTTAAACAATATCTGTGTTGATTATGGAGTGACATAAGATCTATTTTAGTTTCCAATCTGACTTAAAAATTAATCTGAAGGTAATCAGCTATTAAGTTACAATTCAATTTTAAAAATCTTATAATGAGAGTTGGTCAAAATTTTAAAGTACCCTCTAGAAATAAAGCACATGCTAGGAGGCGAAGCCCAAAAAAGCACCTTTAACACCTTTAGTGAAATAATTACCATTTACACACGCGCTAGATAATAAGCTTTCAAATATCACCTCAATCGGTTAACGTATTTAGTACTGTACTAAGTTTGGGGTGGAATCAAAATGTAAAAACTATAAAACTCCTAAGCCTCTTAAAAAATGGATACTACATAGTAAACTAATTAATTTTTCTTTACATTAGCTTTTTATTACTATTACGAGAATTATTATTATTACCACTAAGGACTCGCTGTCACTGAAAAGGGACAATATCTGAGAAGCGTCCTTTTTGTTAAATTCGAAACCAACGACCCGCCTCAAACACGATTACAATGAATAATACGCAATGCGGGGAGACGGACGGTAAGTGAGGTAATATCAAAACAGAGGGACTCGAAGACGCCGGTGGTCTGTAGCAATACTGACCAATAAAGAAGCGAACGCTAGGTTAATGCAGTGGCAAATCCAACCACTCTTCTTGTCTCCACAATCTACTGTACAATGGCCGACTTATATGGGAGAATTAGCGTGGGAGGGAGGGGGAGCGAGGGTGGCATTTTGAATGCCGTTATATTTCAAAAACAATAAGGCCAGTCGCCCATAAGAAGAATGGACAATATCCCTATTGTGTGGAACCAGGGTTATTTTTATTGATATGCAAAATAGATAGGGAATATAACGGGGTATTGTATCTCTCCTTTCTTTCGGGCTCGCTAAGAATGAATATCGACTATCTCTGGCGAGCTTCTCTCTGTAATTACACTGGTAATTGGGAGGGTAATTGATGTCGCTATGGCAGTCCTATTCTTCGATTGGCGTGAATGACTCGTTCCTTTGACTTTTAGATGAACTCGCGTTTCAGTGTTGATTAGCTAGGTGAGTTGGAAACTGCAACGCACTAAAATATTGATTTCGATATTTACATTAGTTTTGTTCCGAAAAAATAATAATACATTTTTTAAAGGAAACTAAAGCAGTTTAATGAAGCTGGTCAAGCTCTCTAACTTGAGGTACATCCCAGGAATCGAACCTGTAACTTCTCTTGAACCACAGTCCATGGCGCTATAAGCCTATTGAGACACCACAGTTTGGTTACTATGACGTAACCCCTGTGATTCCTTTTCAGTCACATTATTTTCTGTGTTCACATAAAATTTGAAGTTATCACCGAAATGCATAATAAAATTGTGTAAAATACAATTCTCCCAAAAAAAAAAATTATAAAAATACATTATTCAAAAGACTATTTTTTTCAACTAACTCTTAAAGTGAAAACTTATAAAACCGTACTATTTTCGGTTAGAGCTTTTTGCGCGGATCCATCCAATTATGATGTTTAAGTAATGTTATTAGTATATTTAGTATGTTTAGTATATTATTGCGGACATTTTCTATCGCTGATTAGCAAAATAAATTCACAACATTTCGGAATCTGGAATCTTATCCCGTTTTCGGGTGGAAGAAATACCTAAACCATAACTCAGACAGAAAAAAACACCAGGCGAACATAGAAATTTCCATGGCCAAACCTGAAAAGAGAAAAGGCAGTCCTGTGTGTTGTCTCCTGATTGGTGCAGTGTATTTTTACGATTTAATTTTTTGTGCTTTGGTTTTTTTACTGCTTTTGGAGTTTTCTGTTTAAGCTTTGTGCATTTATTCATCTTTTATTTAATTTTTGTGACTGCCATTTCTGTTTTCAGGTTTGGCTATGGACTTCTCCAAATTCGCCTGGTGTGTTTTTACTAACTTTGTTATGTTCTAGGTATTTCTTCAGCCTGGAGACGGGATCAGATTCCAGATCCCGAAACGTCATGAATTTATTAATTCACTAAACAATAACATTAACTCACCATCACCAACAATGAACTTTAAATAAAGTAATATCATTTGTTGTGAAGACTTTTATGCATATGCACTCAATAATAAAAATAGTTCTCACCTACTTTTACATAAATATTTGAAACCCCATTGTTTCTCCCTCGACGAAAGTAGCTGTCACCACCTTGTCGATAAATATTGTTGGAACCCCATAGGTTTTTCACTGTGTGGCCGGCGGATTACAGCGTCCGGGAGGGATTCGCGGCGAAATTTACAATGACTTGTAACAAGCGACGACTAATCCCTTTCGAACCGCGTTCATTAAGGGAGGGTTGTGTTAAGGTAAATTATATTTACACAGGTAGAACCCTCCGATTTTTACCTTCATTAATATCAGTTTAGCGTCCGCAGAGGAACGGTAATTGTTTGAGCGACCGAGCCGCTGGATTTATTGGAACCGTAGCTGATGAAATAATGCAGTGATTGCCGTTAACGTTCGGTAGAAAAATGGTGTGAATTAATGGTAATGTGTGGCCGGCGAGCGGTCGGAGATTTAATAGTTGGCTTTAAAACTTACATGCGAATCTTACGACTAAAGAGTTATTGAGGAAGTATCGGCATTGGTAATGGTTTCATTTAACATAACGAGTGATCTGAGACAAGCAAACCACTTGTACAGGAATGTAATAAAAATTAACTTTATCAACGACCGTTGAAATAAAATAAAAAATACTCTCGTCGCAGCAGACCTGCGTACTCAGCGAATTTCCAAGGGAATTATATTAATCACTGATTGTTGTATGTTGAAACCTACAACCAACTGACCATTTGTCAATGCTATTTATATAGTTTTATGACGAATAAACGTTCTTGATTCTTTGAGATTTTGTATTTTCCCCATGAACATCATTGGAATGAGTATGTAGGTTTACTGCTATGGGATGTTGTTAAAAATGTTAGTTGTTAGGAAATATTATGTTAGGTTGTTGGGTAAGGGAAAAATCAAATTGTATCAATATTCGGCACTTTTAATTTTCCCCATAAACCCCATGGGAGTGAGGAGTAGTAGGTTTGCCGCCATATGAGTGTTGAAAGTAAAAATCACTTAAACCCTACGGCACCTAGTGAATGTACTTACCAATTGCGACCTAGTTATATCAATAAATAAGTGAGATAGAGGAATTTGTTGATTTACCGTAAGAATAACATGGAAAACGTTTTTCCCTCCGTTATCTGTTACGCTAGGTTAAAACTCAAAATACCTGTTTTGAAGCTCTTTTGAATGGTTTAAGTTAAAACTGTTTAATTTTGAAAATTAAGGTCCAGAATGGCAAAACTTAATTTTTTTACCTTTTTGGAACCCGCAAAACCCCGTTCCAATGATCCCATCATGCTGGATTAACCTAATTTGAAGAACGCTGCCCTACACCTCTCTACCAAATTTCTTTAAAATAGGAGGTTCATGTATATGACAGTTACATGCCTATCAATTGGGTACTATTAGATGCAAAAATTAGGGAGGCAAAAAATCGTCTAAGAGGAAGTTATAATATTTTGAATTTTTTTTTATTTTATCTCCGAGCTTAAATACAGTGTTATATACCGATTAAATTTAAGCAGTTCTTAATACTAATAAAATCCACTGTGGGAAATTCTCACTTCTTTATAATGAAATGTTCGCTGGAAAAGAAATTTAAACACTATAATCATCACTGTACACCAACAAGATAATATAACAATATAACATGCAGGTTATAAATTAATTTCGGCTATAAAGCCTACTTACTAAATATGGTGGCCAATTTTGAGTATAGTACTACTGTTTTCAGATTATAAGACGATTTGGTTTTTCGACGTTATTATAAACCAAGAGTAAGGTTATAGCCCTGGAAATTTTTTCCCCGCACTAGAAGGACACAGTAAAAATTTCGGTTTTTTCACACGAGGATGCATAAACTATAGTAATTTGAATTAACAGCACATAATAAGTGTTTCGAAAAGATTTTTGAATTTACCAATAACAAAAATTACCCAACTTGCACAGCTATGTGGAAGGAGCGATGTCCCAGGCGAATGAGAGGTAGAACACGTTAACTAAGATTCCAGATCGGGCTGGTGTGTAAGTATGATTAAGCGTAGGTATTAAGCCACCAGCTATCAACGCCTAACCAACTTAACGATGCTTTATGGTCGTACGTATATATTTGTATGAGAGCTCGTATAGATGTGTGCGGTATTACATATGTATCCCTAAAAGCCAAACCGAATTCAGACCTTGTTTACACCCCGTACCTTTGATAGATCGACAGCGCGCAACGTTATACACGCTCACGGTGGTGTTACATGTTATTCGCACCCCCCCCCCCCCACCACGGATCCCTCAGCCTCTCTTACCCTCTCGCGATGTCGTTCTTATGTTTAACTATTTAGCTAAATTAACGGAGGTCGCTTATGTACAACTCAATGTGAATATATTTATATCAAATTATTGTGAAAGAAGAATGTGTGGACATCATATTTAGTAATAATTATTTACTTAGGGAAATAATAAAATATTTTTTTGGCAATAGTTTCAAGGATTTTTTAATATTTTTTAGGCAGGGTCTATTCACAGAGGTAGGTTTAGGTTGACATAAATTAATATTTTATAAAAATCATAGAAACCTAATGATTTTTTCTTCACGCCAAGCGCAGGTTTTTTACCAAGATCGCAAAAACGCTTTTTGGAAAAGCGATCCAATCCCATAATAGGAGTGGAGATCATAAAAATCGAACCCTTGACCTCTTGAATCAAAGAGTATACGGCTAGCGAAACAACCGAATGTCTCACAATACACCCTCTTTGTGATATTAATTTCTTTCCCTAATCAATTCAGTTAGCAAACATATAGCAACAAGTATCAACTTGATCATAGCTACAATAAAAAAACTAAATAAAATATTAATTAAATTCTAACATATCTCAGTAATACATAAAGCACTAGGGAGACTTTAAGCTTCTAGACTGTTCTGTATCTATTTCAACCCTCCAATGGTAAATAAAAAATCATTTTTTATTAAATAATACCACGTGTTATAATCTCGCGGCTAAAAATGTTGATTAGAAGTTGGGTGGTAGCAGCAAAATGTAATAAAGTTATTGATAGGTGTTAAAGAAGGGTGGGAACAGGGCCTTTAGCCGAGCCTTAATTCCTGCCAATATTTCGTCCGCCCCACAGCATTTGGCAGAGAAGGGGCTTCGCACAAACAGGACATTATGTGTCGATCTGGAACACCTTGGCGCGACCGAGTCTTGTTCCTCCCTTCCCTTCCAAGTTCTTTTGTTTACAAAAATAATATTAACATATTTTTACTTAGAATCCTCTTCACTCTACATAAAGTAATTATAATTGTGTTTGCATATTGTTTAGAATCTTAGTAGTTCATATTTCACGCGGTATCAGAAAATCCAATATTTTTGTCACTAAATTTTAGTATATGAAGCTTATAAGTCCTTGTTTGTAAGTTGCGAAATTTGTTTGTTGACTTTAAATTTTAAATACATGTGAGATTATAACCAATCAAAAACTAAAACTGATACATATCAATAAGCAGTAAAAACGATTTTATCAATACTAACCTCACCAATGAAATCATAGAGGGCGTTTTTTGAGAACCTCACCCATGAAACCATAATGGGCGTTTTTTGAGATGGTAAAAATTTCCAAATGTAATGCCCTGTTGGTTTTAATAAAATAAGGGGGAGGGTAAATTATGCAAGTCTCTATCTCAACCCAGTACAAAAAACAGCCGATCGAAGATTCAATGAATAAATCTTGTACTGGTCACGATTGTCAAACACTATATCGTAGGAAAAGCGTAAGTTTTCACTCTAAGGATGGTATATACAGTTACGCACTGTACCGGTGTACCCTTTTGAACAAATCGGTCCAAGGCCAGTCATCAGTTAAATAATCAGAAGACTAGTATCTACTGGTTTCTTTAACAGCAAGTAAAAGCGATTAAATTTGTAGTAAAAAACCAAAATTCACAAACTTAAACTAGAACTTTCAAAGTAGAACTATCTCTAAATTTTACAAAAGAAACGAAGAAAAAGCTAAACGTAGTTGTCACGGACTTATAAACATTACAATTTACAACGACCAGCATTAAAAACAACCACGTGTACGAAACGGCGCCGATGAAAAACGTAAAATTGAAAGACCATCAGAGATAAGTGAACTCGACACGATATGAGCATCCGAGATGGAAGAAGTGACAGGAGAGGGGAGGGCACCAAGAAAAAATACATATACATTTGTCACCTTTCATATGCAAAACAGAGAGGATGCCACTTTGAGAGAAACTATAGCGTAATGCACGCTCGCGCCCGATATCCTTCATAAAAATGAGGCGCGGGTGAAATACGTCGTGTCGTAATAGTTCAATATCGCGGGTGTAGAGTGTAGGTGCGCCGTGCCCGTGCCCGCCGTGCGGTTTATGACTACCGGTATTGATGGCTCAATCTGCGACTCGCTACCTGATTTATCGCAGGTCTTTTCTCTTTTAATATTCCGCAGCCGCGTTCGCACGTTGCTCGATCTCTCGTTGACAGCTTCCTTTGTTATGTATGTGTTTTCCTTTCTCTCCACTCGGTCCTCGCACATTGAATATCAACTCGCGTATTCCTCACTCAGTAGTTTATCTTGGCAATCGCTACTGCGACGCCCCCCCCCCTCCACGGTACCGTCACCTCTCAGTTATTCCCTTTAATTTAAAATTTATACTTCGGAGTGGGTGAGCTCGATATTCAAAGGCCGTGCGGAGGTTTTACGATAAACATGCGGATCGTTAAGATTTATGGTGGTGTGTATGATATTCCGACATCCCCAAGTCTGCACAATAAATACTTATGGCGTTTTCTGTGTATTTGCTATTTTTTAACAATCGTAATAGCTATTTGTGTATTAAGAGGGTAAAGTAGATCATTGCCAGTCGAGGATTGTAGATGGCCGCACGAAGCGTCAGCTGAGTGCGGACAAACAATTACAGAGCGGCAATGACTATTTGTGATCGTAATACACACAAGAGTTTTCCTACCAACATGATTGCACCAGATTAAATATTTTATTGTATACAAAATGCCATTTATATTATGTTTGATTGGTTTCTGTTAGAACACGCTGATAACTATCAAACATAACCTCAAACTAAAAAAGAAGCAATTACTAAACGACAACAATGACCAACAGCTGTAGCATGGTTTGTAATAACAGCTGACTTTAAATTGCTGTTTCACTTAGCGTGCGGTAAAGACAATTGCCACTCTGGCGCGGAAAAGAAACGGAAACCGGTGCGTAAGGGTTATAGGTGTGGCAATGGGATTATTTCCATGCAGTGATAGGAAAAATGCTTTTCCTTTCTGTTAAGACGAAGAAATCCACATAAAACCCGAATAAAACACATATATAATTCCTCTTTGTTTAACCGTCCACCCCAATATCTACAGACCACTCTATTTTACTTACTGATCTCAATGAAGGCCAAGCGTGGAATGGTCGGAATGCTGGTCTTATGATGTCGTCAGAAAGTAACGAATAAACCTGGTAAGGTAGTGTGGAAACGGAATCAGACCATTTTCTCTCAAGTGATGGGGGTGTCAACTGGGGCGAGTTTAAGTCTGAAGCGGTCATAAGCGGGCCATGATCAAGCCTACCAACATTAGACGAACAAACTGTAACAGATTTACGTTCAAACTGCATCAATGAATCGGCTAGTGTAGGTAATAATTAAATGTAAGAACCGTATTCAATCTAATTTCATATTCTGTTCTGTAACCATAATTATGAAGGGTGATTTTAATAAGGTATACGAATATAAGAAAAACTCTTAAAGCACCATACTTTGCGTTGGAACTAGGAAGCAGCTCAGAAGGTTATTGCGAAGTATCTTTCCGAAGATGAGATGAAACGCATCGCTAAACTATTTGTTAAGTTTTGGTAGGCGATAGTAAATCGTTAATTTGTCACTTAATCTTACTTTTAAATTGTTTTTCTATCATTAATATATAGAAACACAAACTGTCTTTGACGTTCACCCGAGTAACTGTTTACAAATTTACGACATAGAATAAATTAATAATAAACATTGAAAACAAAAAGTGGTGAGTGGAGAGACCGCGCGGCGCGGCGGCGGAAGACGGTGAGGCATTGTTGAAAAGAATCGATAAGGCCGGATACGGTGAAGTGGCTAAGTTTGTTGTACGGAACATTAATGATAAAACAAAGCAAGGCTGTACGACACCGGAGAGACGAGACGGCAGGAGGAAGTCGGTAAAAGGATATATGAAGCCGCGATGATAATATAATTTATAGTAGCGGAGTTATCATTGTCTGCGCGGGCTCTAAGGAAACGTCGCTAAGAAGTGCCACAAACCTACCGGATCTTTAAGACAATAATTAATAATAAGTAGGGTTTCCCGTAGTAACAATGGGTCGACGTCGGAGGGGGGAGAGGATTTGTGGAGCGCCACATCAGCGCTACGTCTTCCTTATCTCGCGGACTGCGAACTGCGACTGTATACGGACAAAGTTGTCGCCGTAAAACATAAGTGTGTCTACGGTGCGCGGTCTACGTTGATGGTAGCATCCTCCCCTTCCCATAACATACACAACAACCCCCCTCCCCGCCAAACACAACAACGGAGGCACTACACTACAACTTCAGCGGCGCTCCCACCGCCGAACATGTCGACACTCGGGGTAATTACGACCAGTTGTTTATTTGATAGCGGCTGTTTCCAACTTTTGGTTTTCTGTGATCCCATAGGGCGTCGGCATGAAGAAGCACAGCTTCCTCTATAACGAATAGCTCTTTGGAAAAGCCAATATGTTTTGCGAATAACATCAAATGAAATCCTAGGTCTATTACTTTTACTACCCAGTGTATTTTATTCCCAATTCAGGTGTTGTAATTCACTTAAAAAAATATATTTTTGCTAAGTTCACTGGTGGTAAATAATAAAAAGGATAAAAGGGATTTATTTTAAAACTCTGTAAAACAATATAATATACACTAGTATTCCTTACAAAGAAAAATATGCTTCATAATTAGAGCCTACTTTGTTCTACTATGTACACCATTAATCCAAAGAGAAAAATTGTTGAATGACGGTTTGATTTCCTTCATCATCACTGTATGAACTACGTGCTCATAATTTAATTGATGTGCTTAGCAGCATGAAATTTTGAATACGAAAAAGTGACTGGGGAACTCTGGCCATTGGTTGCACCATCAGGTTGGTCAGCGGCACCAGAAGGCTTTGGTGAGCTTTAAGAAAAACCGAAAGTAACCTATAACTCACAATGGAAATAATAATTAATTAAAACTCAATTCAACCAAATACATAAGTAACACCATGTTTCGTAACGTTAAATAAAATCCGAAAATCTGAAGATGAGATTTGCAATAAAAGCGGATGAAGTGGAAAGTAGCGAAATCGACAGTGCATAAAAGTCATAGTGGGACGGTTTTACATTAATCCAAAATAGGGAAAATATTGTCGCGACATTTGGGGGGGGGGGGGCTCATCGGCCCAAACATCTTCGCCCCGATCACGCGGCGCCGTCGTAAATTCAAAAAGGAATTACTGTATTCATAACTCATTGGAATAAAAATAAAAACGAGGAAACCGACTCGATCGCGGCAAGGGGTGACGGCCCGCGTTAGCGACAATGGAGCGATATTCGCGCCTCGCTTTATAGACCGAGCGGGAGCGCGAGGAGACGCGGCGGAAGCGATTCTCGAGCTGCTAAAGATTTTTACTGTCGAATATCGGGCCGCATTATACAGTGTGAATAAAAAGTGACGCGTTAACGGAGCGCGGCTTATTGAAACCGGGGGCTTGTAAAATGACTCGCGGCTCACTGGTGAGAGGGATGCTCCATACAACCACGGCAGAGACAGAGACACTGTTGTGGATCGGGTGGGTAGATTGGAAGTCTCTCACCAGGTCAGGTAGAGGGTCTGCGGGAAGGGGGAGCCCTAGAAAACCTCATACGTTTTCAATTGGTTTTCCAAAAATGGTTTTCTTTGGGTGTGATAAAAACTAGATATTAATTAGTTAATACCCCTGTCGCAGTAGACCTGTGTACTCAGCGAATTTCCAAAGGAATTTTAGTATATTTTCTATTTCCCCATAAATCCATGGGGATGAGAGTATGTAGGTTTGCCGCAATATGGGTTTTGTAAGCAAATATAAGTTAAACGCTTCCTAATGAATGTACATACCAAATTTTATCAAGATATGTCAATAAATAAGCAAGATAGAAGGTTTCATTGATTTTCCATAGATGAGAATAACATGGAAAACATAGTTTTTTTTCGATTTTCTCCATAACCATTTAAGCTAAGAAAAAATAAAAAAATAATAGATTGTTTGTTTTATAACTACTTTTAAATTGTTAAATTTTTTTGAATTTTATAAATAAAAGTAATAAAAAAACAACCAAATTTTTTACCTTTTTAAACCCCATAAAACCCCGTTCCCATGATTCGATCATTCTGGTTCGCGATCTCATTCAAGTAGATGCTATATAGCTAACACCCCTGTAGCAAATTTCATCAAAATCGGAACGAACAGTGTTTTTGGCTTCTAGGGACCTCAAAACGAAAAAGCACCATGGTCCCGGGGTTAGGTCTTACCATGATAACGGTACTACCATAATAGCATATTCCCTATGGGGAAATTCGCTAAAAGGTAAAAAATATCATTAACTGGGTGTCCCAAACCGCCCGTACACCCTTTTTAACATTAACAGAAATATTTGACAAAATCAAATTTACCATTATAGGTAAAACTGTAACGTTATATCGATTGATACTAATTTCATAGTCAGATTGTATCAGATGTGGCCAATCAAATCTGGACGTCATTAACTATAAATAAAAAACCCCACTTTTTATGGAGAGTTTTTATTCTACACAGAATTTGGAGACAACTTTACAATTTATGTGTACCGCTAAGCCTAAAGGTTATGGAGATTTGCAGTAAATAATAGTGATTGCGGTGAAATTTATAGTTTTATGGTATTTCCATAAAATAACATATAGGGATAATTTGTACATAACTTTGGAATATTTTACGTCAAACAAAAATGTCCAATTGTAAATTTTTTTTAAATACTTTTACACCATAAATTGATGGTTTTGACCTAAATTATTTTACTTTTCTATAACATTTACAATGTAGCAAAGATTAATAAAAATGTATGGAAAGGTCAAATTAATTATAGATAAACTATGTTTTATGAAGGCCTTGTATTTAACATTGATATTCTAAGACATTTTTATGTATGGAAATTTTTTTAACATAAAAGTTTCTGATGTAGTAAAATTTTCCCTTTTTAAAAATGTTATTCTTATGGGAAAATAATTATTTCTACTTCCATTCCATCCTAAACCGTTAGGATTAGAGGTAGGCCTACACATTAAACTAAAAAGTTCTCTTAAAATATTGTTTAGAATTTGAAAATGCCATAAAAAGTGTGGGTTTGAAATTAACAGCTTCCGGTCTGGATGGGCCGCTTCTGGGACGAGTGTCAATTGATAGAGCGCAAGTGTCTCCAGGCAGATTTGGTTCTTCTGTAAAATTAACTCTGTTCATTTCAAAATAGGTGTATGGCTGGTCTTTTACATGCAGCATAAAGGAATAGTATATACAGGTGTGATAAAACAAAAACAGTGCACTACATGAAGATATTAAGATACATCATCTTTAAACTCAGTCCTTTACGATTTATCAGTTGTTTAAGTGTAGAAATAATATCAAAAGGGAGTGAAATACTAAATAATCTAAATATTATAAATACCCGTGCTGAAAAATCTGAGAACGTCTTTGAACCACTTGAACCTCCATACATGAAAACAACAATAACGATAACGATGAACCTTCAATATTTTATTTTATTTTCAAACTAAAGCTAACAACAAACCTTTAAGTATAAATTACAACTATCCGAAATAACACTTTTCCCAACTTTACCCTATCTAATTTACTTCCGACAAGAGTATTCACGAAGGCTGAGTTAATGTGCTCCATCGATAACCCCGTCAGACTAATCCGCTAAAGAGTTTTGAAGAAGGCCAACAAGGTAAACAATTTAGGGGATGGATCACCCTGTCAGGAGCTCCATTAATATTGAAAACTGGATTGCTATTATCCCATCAACACGCGGACCCGATAACGAAGCCTGTTATCCCCACCAGATTCCTCGGTACATACTGTAGCAGTTAACGTTAAATAGAGCACATAGAATTGATTATTTAATTTTACTTACGTGAACTAGCAACTGTACTCAAATGAGTACCAGGGTTACATTTTTTTATTGAATATTTATATAAAACGCTCCTTTGGAGCATATCTCCATCTTCATTGAATTCCCCGAATTGAACACAAAATTTTGCGATTTATTTATATTTGAATTGGGGCTGCTGAATTTGTAGGTTTCCTGCCGAGGAGGGGAAGGGGATCAAGCAAAGATAATCAAAGTACATAGCAACTTTTATGAATACGCCTTAAATTTATGAATATAATAATTAAGTAGGTTGTAATTCATTTGATAAGCAAAATCAAAATAAATTATATGGTTAGAGACAATAAGCACTGCAAAAATCACTTAAAAGTCAAAACATGTCAGTGCACTAAAAATGTATATTTCAAAAGGATAAAGGATGTTTATTTTTGGAGTATTAAGTAACAGGTGTGGGGGGGGGTGAGATATAAAAGGACCTCAAAATGAAAAAGTATTATTTTCTAGGGCTAGGTTCTTATCAGAATGTACCCTATTAGGTAAATTCGCTAAAATAATTTTTCTACCTCTAAAACATATCCTAAATATGATAATCATAATACTAAAATAAGTATAAAACAAGGTGGCCCGTGAGCAAATTGCGCATTTTATGATTCTGTATGAGTTAAACTCACCTACAGTACATGAATGTTGATTATGAAGTGGCCGAGATTAATTTTTGTTTACTATCTGGCTTTTAAAATTCATCTGAAGGTAATCAGCTGTTAAATTACAATTCACTTTAAAGAACTTGTAATAAAAGTTGGTCAACATTTTAAAGCGCCCTCTGGAAATAAATCAAGGGCGAGGGGGCTAAGCCCGAAACGATATGACCTTTTTAATTACGATTCGCCCACACGCTATATCTTAAGCTTTAAAATGACACCTCAATCTTAAAAATCGGTTCAGTAGGTCGAGAGAAAAAGGGACGTAACAGACAAAACCCTTATAGAAATAATAAGAGATACTTTAAAAACTAGGCCTACATTTCAATGAATGATTAGGAATTGCACATTTATGAAGCAAAATCCAACTCTTTAGAGGTAATCAAAGTACAACTGGGTTTAATCATAAATACCCCCATCACAGCAGACCTGCGTACTCAGCGAAAGGAATTTAATATTTTGTATTTTCCCCATAAACAACATAGGAATGAGTATGTAGGTTTACTGCCATGGTATGTTGTTAAATATGTTAGTTGTTAGGAGAGGTAATGGTTTTTTAATATAAAAATCAAATATTATCGATTAGGAAAAGCATAAGACGTTCATTTTTCCCTCCTGTTTGCTGTAAAGTACAAGTCCTACCAATTACAGCTTGCGCAGGAAAGATTTGCTTCCTTCTGTGAAGGAAAAGTTTGGATAAAGCTTGGGATGTTTGCTTTGTAGCCACAGAGGAAAACATCAAAATCATAAAAATTTGAAATGTCCTCTTTTTATTATCATAAAAGTCGATTAGCCTATTTTTAATTTTTCTTTGAATAACTACAAACAAATTTAATTTAGCTAAGTAACATGTAGGCTATTTACAACAGTGATCATTAAAAATAATTTACTATACATCCTTTGGCACTGTTCATTGTTAAAAGACTTCTTGGTTTTATACACTTAGATGGTACAAGCTCTCTTAAGAGTCTGCAGTACCCCCCAAAAAGGATTTTATTCCCATAAGACTAATATTAAATTTGAAATGTACGCTAGGCCTACCCCTTAAATATTGGTCAAAATAGATTCATATTTATGTCATTTTAAAGGAAATTTTAATATCTAGGGGACTATGAAATTAAAAATTTTATGTACGGTAAGTTATTGTTACATTAATAAACAACAAAGTAACTTATACTCAACATTTTTGCTCCAAGATGGGCACGTTTTTTTAATCCCATAAATCGCTTTATAATCGTGTTTTTATTACATAGTCCCCTAGATGTTAAATACATAGTTCCTTTTAATGACATAAAGATTACTCTTTTTCAACCAACATTAACAGTGTGTCGGACATTTCGAATTTCACTTCAGTCTTATAGGAATAAAATTATTAGTGAATGAAATTAGTCAGCGGGAACTGCAGATGCTTAACCATCCTCGCTTTTACCACCTGAAGCATAAAGCTTCAATATTGGTTAATATTGTACAAATTTAAAATTAATACACAACTACAAATATTTTTAAAATTTTTATTTGCCTTCTTTTTCTAAAAGAAATTCACATAACCGTTTTTTCGATGAATACCGGTACAGTATTAATAAAGGGTTAAGTTAAAAAAAGTCCAAAAACATCCTTCTTGTAAACTGTCAAATATTTAAGAAATGGTCATTGTATGAGAAATATTTAAATTGCTATCGGTTGTCAGTAAACAGGACATTTTGTAAACAGAAGAGACAGTGTATGGTTTGATTTATATAATACTATTGACTAGTGATGTAAAACGCCCTGGCGTTTAAATCCCAGGGCAAATGCCCAAATAACCGCCCAAAATCCATAAGCGCCGGGCGTTTATCCAGTTAGAGGCTAATAAACCTAATTAATGGAAATTAAATTGAACACTACTCTTCTAGTCAACTTTTTAAACCTCTAACATTAGATATTTACATAATAGCCTATATTTAAAAAAAAAATAATTACTTGTATAATTTTAATTATATTGGTAGGAAGTCAGTACTAGAGAGTCAACACTTTTCTTTTGTCAACAAGAGGAAATAATTTAGACTGAAAATAACTTCATAGGTTTATTTTTATTTAAAATATCTGGCTAATGTAAGTTAATAGAATTAATTTACATTTGTTTATTACACACAATGAATCAGTCTTAACTTAAATAATTATGGGCATAATGAAAACTTCAGTTCATCAAACAAAATTCCTTAGACTAATGACTCTTCAGATTCAGAAGCATCTTCATCACTTTTTCCAAGGATAGTATAAGTATAAACATAAATACAATACTGGTCTCTTCTTCTTAGCAAACCTAATTGTAATAGGGCCTATAATATATTGTGGTAGTCAGTACAGTTAGTTCAGTTGAAGTCATTATAAAAGCATTTTAAGGACGAATATCATTTGAATGAATGGACTATTAATCAATTTCAGTGAAGCCACCAAGATAAATATTGGCTAATTTTTAAACTGTTTGTGTTTTTAAATAGAGTAACAAGCCTCTATACCACTAAAGGTTGAGCAGTTTACTTTAGCTTTAGGCTACTAAGACTTACATATGCCATCATAAGCCTACATCATATAATTTGATATCTATATATATAATTCTGTAAGCGATATTTATTAAGCAAAATTGTGAGCGTCATACAGATCGCAGAAAGATGGGAGGGGTCTCAAATTAAAGGTCTCTGTCCCATGCACGAGGGAAAACTATCGGCGTGTCCATAATGTTAACAGGAAATGAGAAATCACGTAAAACGTCCTCCATAAGAATAACATGGATGGGGATTTAAAAAACGTCTGCTTTGTATACATTAAAACATGTGTTATGGTTTAATTTAAAAATGAGACACAGATGATAACATTGAGTGAAGATAACAAAATAATTCACACCCAGAGAAGCAATCTATATAATAATTCTGTAAGCGAAATTTCTTGGGCAAAATTGTGAGCGTTTTACAAATCGCAGGAAGATGGTAAGAGTCATAAATTAAAGCTTTCGGTCCCATAAAGCGTATCAAAAAAGTTGCAAGGAAATGAGAAATATAGTAAAACGTCCTTCTTAAGAATAGCATGGGGATTCGAAAAATGTCTTCTTTGTGTACATTGAAACATATGTTTTGGTTTTATATTAAAACAAGAGACAGATTATAAAATTTAGTAAAAGAACTATTCATAGCCAAATGACAAAAATTAACCCTAGAGTGGTAATACTATAATAAGACGTTTTGTTGCTTTGAGATACTAAAAATTTTACTAAGAGAGTTAACCTTACATACTACTAAAAATTGACTGCTGATTTATTTTACTGTTGTTACTATAATTTAAATTGTAAAAAAAAAAAAAAAAAAAAAAAAAAACTGACCGTGTATGCAAATCATAAAATGCTTTCTGATCGTTAATAGAGATGCAATGGGTGATGAATTGTGGTTTGAGAAACACCTACATTATTTCCATTGTTTTGGTTTTATTTTAAGACGAAAAGTGTCAAATGATCATATTGAATGACGATGACACATTAATTGATACTTAAAGTGTATCAGTCAGTGAAATTTTGGTATTCTGTTAGCTGAATTTTCCGAGAAACCTTTTAATCATTTCATAGATTGTAGGATTATAGGAGACGAGTTAAAATCAAAGACGTTTGTCCTACATACAAGAGGAAAATGCAGCAGGTAAAAAACTTTACAACGAAATGGGAAATATATAAGAATGATTATTTTCTGAAAGGTTCTCCTTAAAGATTCTCCATGTAGTGATTTAAAAAAAATCTGCTTTGTTTACACAAAATTAAGAGTTTTGATTAGGAGGGATAAATATTCACAGCAAGTGAAGATGTAGGGGAAAGTGGGGTATAACCGGGTGGCTAAGCTTTAGTGACATGTAGATGCCATGTTTTCATACAGAAAATTTTAAATAATGTCTCAGTTTATCTTGTGTTTATTTGTTTTTGAATTGCTTCATTAAAAAACTTGATAAGTCTTATAGTTTTTTTTCTATGATTTTTTTTGTAAAATAAGAGCAAGTACCCGGATTTACCCCACTAGTGGGGTGATACCGGGTACACATGTTAAGTATATGGGAAATAGAAAAAAAAACAAAATTTTTAATAGGCCTAAAATTTTATTACTAAGTACACACAATTTAGTAAAAAATAGTATCAGATAACATATTCAGTTAATGTATGAGCGAAAAATCAAATTTTAAATATTTAGATCATATAACATGTATAAATACCATCCGGTTTTACCCCGCGCGTCATACCCAGTTTCACCCCACTGGTAGTAACCAACAAAAACTTAACATATTGGGAAACGAAATATCAAAAACAAAGAAACGCTCTTAACAGCTAGAGTTCTGCTCAGAGACTAATGGCGCGATGTCTGCCACTTTCCCTCTCCAACTACATGTTAATTTCGGCATTTATCGCCAGGTACCAGCACTTACTTGGTCAAAACCCGACCACCCGGTTTGAACCCAACCACCGGTTATACCCACCTCTCCCCTACTTTGAGGTGCTGTGTTTAAATTTTGTGACTAAAACATAAAAAATTAAACTGACAGGAGCTAAAAAATCAATGTTTTTTCATTGCCGCTTTTCTATGTTATATTAAAAAGCTGTTACAGCTCAATTAAGGGACTACGATTTCTTTCAAAACTTATTTTCCATAGATCGATATGAGTTTAACAACAGACAAAATAGAGCATTTACAAACGGGTGACCTAATAGTACAGGATTGATAAGAGTACTTGGGGGCGAATGGTGTGTTCAAACGGTACTGTTAAAATATTAGGCCTACATACCTAAAATTAAAATTAAATTTTCTGGAAACCTTTGTTGTGGAAGAAATGGTAATACGTTATGGTTCATGCTATTTTAATTTTATGATTAGGGGCTTTTGCCCCTATGAGCCACTAGTATTTAATAATCATGTTCAGCTTCAAAATATATATATATCCAGAATCAGAACTATACATTAAACTTAGGCCTATGCCATCACTAGCAAATGATGCTTTAAATTTATTAATGTTACTTATAAAATAATTGAAGAGTCTTGGGTACAGCCGGTACGGGATGATATAGTTAGGCCATGGTTTTGCAAAACTTATACTACCAGTTTCCATTCATTAGC
The DNA here is from genome assembly GCA_030545055.2 of Neoaliturus tenellus. Taxonomy (NCBI): domain Eukaryota; kingdom Metazoa; phylum Arthropoda; class Insecta; order Hemiptera; family Cicadellidae; genus Neoaliturus; species Neoaliturus tenellus. Next base: position 99,269,409 of record CM061535.1, read on the forward strand.
TGATTGCATTAAATTAAAGTAACATAAATTTCATTTTTTTCAATCATTTCTATAGCTAATCTTTTTCCAAGACTGCCCTTTTGTAAAATTAACCCTCCAGAGGTCGCTTAAAATTTAAAACGCCGTCTCTCACTCAAGGAGGTTTCGTCCGGGATTTAAATAAATGCACAAAATGTATTATAAATACTTTTATTGTTTGAAATAAAAGCAGAAAATGATTGTAAAATAGATTTCATGCAATATCCTTGCAAGACAGAGCAAGAATGGTAAAGTTAATCTAACAAATAAAATAATTATAACTATTATGGATTATACATAACATATTTCACTTTTTTTTACTTAAAACTTAATATTTTTCAATAGGCCTAACAGTTTTGTAAAATAGTATGAAAATAGTAAAAATAACGATTTGGGGTACAAATAAAAAAGATTTTGTATAAAACTGAACTATCAGATTATATAAAAAATACTATGACGTGTTCCTGCATAAACCATAAATTAAATGGTATTAAAAAGATACTACAATCAATTCAAATAGTTATACATGGAAAAATAAAAAGTTACTCCAATTAAAAACAAATCTAAAATGGCAACTGTAGCCTAAACAATTACAAATAACCAAATAAAAAAACTATCGCACACGGACTCTTCCTCCGGGTAACCAAATAAAAAACGATCGCACAAGGACTCTTCCTCCGGGTTCACAAAACACACAAGGACGCTCACGGAGGAATCGTCCAGCACCTCAGGACAGTGCTCGCCAAACTGACCCTGGACGCTGAAAGCGGGATAAGGGTACGTCAAATACATGGTGAGGAGGGGGGCGACAGCTACACAAAAGGACAGTGCTCTCAACCAAAAGATAAATATTTCCCACAACAAAAAATAATTGACCCGGAGGATTCCTCCGCTTAGCGTCCTCTCGAGGGTTAATTACAACACATCCTAATAACATGGTACATATGATTTACCGGCCAATCTCAAAATAGGACAATTTCAGTCATTAGTAGGCTAAATTATTAGTTTAAAATGAAATTTTTTGTCATATTATAAGAATAAATAAAATTAGTATATTTAGTATATTTTGATAAATAGCCCTAACTCCCGGTAGAATTTGTGAATATATATATATGAATAAAAATAATTTTATAGGTGTCTTTTTATGTTAGGAAATTTACATTGTGGTTAAAAGGCACTTGTTTTACTAACAAAACCTTAATACTTAACTTTAAATTTAATTAATTAGACATTATAAATTTATCTTATGCACATATTTATGAATTACAGAGTAGAAACCTGCTTAATCAGTAAATAAGATTTTATTTAACAATTTAGAAAAATATTTATTTAAAATACCACACTGAAAATATTACAGGTTTTATTGTATTGCGCCTTAAACTCAACTTTTTATAAATGCCCAGTTTTTGGGCGCTTAAAATCACTTTGGGCAAATGCCCGGGCATATGCCCATTTATAAACGACCCGCCCACTGGGCATTTGCCCGGCCCACATCACTACTATTGACCTTAATTAACAGGACTGTAAGTTATCATTCAAAACAAAATTTTTGGGAAAAAAATTAAAAAATTTAATTCTTATGAGTACTTTTTACGATCAAGGCGCGGAGTATTTTTAGAAATCTGTAGCGCGGTTAGTAAAATTGAACGAATAAAAATTTCAAAAATATTGGTAATTATTTATTTATTTTAAATTTGTATAATATTAACCAATATTGAAGCAATAAAGTACTTAAATATTGAAATTGAGGTTTAGGTTAGTGTAAGTAGAGGCAGGATTTTATGTTATTAATTGCCCAAAGAGGATGGAAAGAGAATGGAGTGTGTCGCTGGTGTGGTTTGGTTAGGTTAGGATAGGTCAGGTTAACAGTCAAAATTGAATCCGTTATCTTCATTCCCTCATATGAAAAGTATAAAATTAAATCAAAATATAATATAATATAGGCTAGAGCGTATGATCACAAACACCATCCGTCTAGTGGCAAAGAGCTGGAGTGGCAATGAATGCCTGGCTTTGAATGACCTTTGGAACAGTAACCTACACGCATCCTTGTGAAAATAATGGAACCTAGATTGAAATGTCTTTTGTTACTTAATCTGACCTAACATGACTTAAACCTGGATTTCAGTTGATACACGTGGTAGGTTCGGTACCATGGCCGAGTTTTTCCTAAGTATGTTTTACAAGAGAAGTTACCTGGGTGAGCGGTATAACCTACAATTCTATTGAGAGACAGTATTTTGCTTGAACTAATATAAAAGATTTGCAGATGACACCACTCTCATCAACACTGGGAAGGACCCGATCGACGCTGAGGAGGGCTCTGCACTTATTTTTGAGACTGCAAAAGACTGATTTGGGACTAACAAACTCAAGTTAAACTATGACAAAACGCAACGGATGATCTGTTCCCTAAAGCCTAGTTTGACCCAAGATGTGACAAATGTATCCCTACTTGGATTTATCCTCGATCCAAAGCTCAGCTGGGATCATACAAGTCAGGTTTGCAAGAGACTGGCTCAAGTCACGTACCTCCTAAGGAAGTTAACTACATTAGTTGATAAGTCATACTTATTAGTTGTGTATTACGCCTTATTCCATAGCCATGTTATGTATGGCCTTCAACTCTGAGAACACGCTTCAGATTGTGACAGAGTCTTAAAGCAACAGAAAAAGGCAGTTAGAATCCTGACAGGCAGTGGAAGACTCGACCACAGAAAGCCACTCTTTGAGAGAACCTGTGTGCTCACTGTTTACAGTTGTTATATCCTTGTCTGTGTGTCCTATGTCCATGCCAACTTGGATCAATTTATCACAAGAAACCAGGTTCACTCTCACAACACTAGGAGAAAGTTACAGATAGATGCACCCTACTGTCGCCTGACTAAGACCAAGGGTTCTTTTCCTGTTCTGGCCCTGAGGCTATACAACAAACTTCCTGCCACACATATAAACTATAAACTTCAAATCTCTTGAAACCCAAAAATTCTCTGCTGTCGTGAAAAAGTGGTTAAGAACTAAACCATTCTATGCTCTCAGTGAGTTTTTCGAGGATGACTGTGCAGGGCTATAAATCGTTATACACCGCCATTTCCGTTATTATTTACCAACCATCACGGAAGTGTGTATAAGTTAGTATAAATTTTTAAGTATTTTTTGTGAATTATTATAAGTTTTTTTACATCAAGACAAAATAATATATACATTGACGCAGCTATTCCAGAATATTCTGGTTACAAGCCAAGGAGGAGGTAATTCAGGTAATTCCCCACAAAAATAATCCAAAACCAGCACTATGTACATATCTATTTTCTTTGTTGTCTTCCGTCTTGAGTATATTGTATTCTTGTCAGTGGCGGCTCCAGAGCCGATTTTCCGGGGGGGGGGGGGGGGGGGCATTGCCTACCGTGGTTGTGGGGGGGCGACCGTGCGAAGGGGGGAGGGGGGAAAGGACGACAGGGGGGGGGGTTTAAATTGCCGATCACTCGTGGTATTGTTATTTTACATTATAAGTTAAATAGTATTACTTTCCTAGATGAAAGGGATAAGGGGGTGACAGAATACTTTGAAAAGATTTGCAAAATCAAACTATATTTTAGCTATCTCATTGAAACCTAACCTCAGTAAAAGAATAGGTAGCCTACCAAGTACGCATCACGCAAATAACTGCAGTCAGTCTGAGTTTATAACATTGAGTCTCTTGATTTTATTTATGCTTCTCTCAAGCAGTAGAGCTAAACAGACTGAAAAAAGTCAATTGTTAAATTATTATAGTCTTTTTTGTTTTATTAAAAAAAACCAGCTTCAATAATAAATCAGATAGGTGTTAATTTGTTAAATGCACTTAGCAGTAAAAAACAAATCCCATGGACCAATGTCGTCATGACTATCGAAATTAACTCTTGACTTAGAGATCCTTTCAAAAGCGAGATTTGAACTTTGATTTTTCCCCTCTAATGTAACTTAACTGTAAGTTTTAATGTTAGTCACTTATGGTTTCCAAGTGATCATAAATCCGTCAGATGGAACTTAACGATCTACACCCCATAGTAAAACAAAAGTAAGCGTACGGTTGGCCTACTCCATCAATTCTAAAATGATCACAGCTCAAACTTCTTTCACACTAAATACAAATTAAATTGAAATACCGTGGTACTGTTATTCATTACAACAAAACAATCTTGATATAATACTGTCCCAAAAAGAAGGCTATGACTGCACTCAACGATCTCCACCAGACGATGATCTTCACAATAATCAATAATACCTGAAAATAGTGTCCTTCTCGTCGCTTTGTCCATGTCGTCTGCTGCGCGCAGCTTAAGATCCACTTAAGATCCAGCTTAAGTATTTTCCACTATCTTGAAATATAGCGGGTAGATTTTGTTTAAACTTTGCGTTTAATAGTATTTTGGTCGAAAAATAAGCTTTTAAATAGCCTCAACAACAGCAAAAATAAAATGTTGTATAAAAGTAAGTCTTAAAATTTATTTTTTAACGTTGGTTATATGGGTTGATATTTTTGTAACGGAATAACAATGAACAGTAAAAAAAAAAAATAAAAAAAGAGAATACTAGGCCTACTTTTAAGCATTCTTATTGAAACATCTGTTAACTGTGAAGAAGTATATAGTTGATTGTTGGTGTAATATTAATATTAATAGCCTTATTATAGAATGACTTGTAAACTCCCAATAAATTTACTAGCAAAAACTTATAGAGGGAGGGAGCCATGGCCCGATTGCCCCCCCCCCCCCCTCCGTAAGTAACCACTGTCAACAATCCCGATCAGCTGATGGCATTCACTATACAGCAAAAAATTAACAAGTTGTCCGTGTCGTCTGCCGCGCGCTCACACAAACTCTACTGAATTTAAGCACCTATAAAACTTTCTCAAATGTAATAATTTTGTTTTTAATCTCAATTAATACAAATCAAAGCTAAACACACCTGAACAATGTCAAACTTTCATAGAAATTGATAATTTTTGTAACTAAAATATAACGTATTATTTCAAAATTTACTGGCCGAAAATTCTCGGAGGGGGCCATGCCCCCCCCCCCCCCCCCCCCTGAAGCCGCCACTGATTCTTGTTATCATATTGTATATCCATCTATATTGTTACTAGATAGATCTATTTACTTTTTTTTTTTGTATAGTTTATTAGTCTAAGTAATTTAATTTCATGTCATAGTCTACCATCTTGTATACTGATGTACTTGTAAATTTGGTTAAACCGTGAGAAATAAAATAGGCCTAAATAGATGGCTTTGGACAAACAAAAGGCCTTGGCATAGTTGAAAAAAAATTTTGTGATTAGATATAATTTTTTTTAAAGAAACTATGATGCAAAACTCTTTTAATAAATATATACTATTTTAAAATGGAGCCCGATGACCTAGAAATGATCCCATTCCCTCCTAGTTTTGAAGATTTCTACTAGACAGTCTAATGAACACAATGTGCATGAACTGAATTGTTGCCAACTTAAAGACAATTTTAATCAACTCACAAAATCAAGACGATAAAAGTAAGTTGGGACTAAATTAAGACCTCTTACGAGGTATTCTTGGTACAAGTTTCAAGCTGATAAGATTTGATTTTCAATATCGCCCTAGGGATGTTCTGATATTTCAATAACATAACAGTGAATATCAATAATTTATTTACCTTTGATACAGGGGGGGGGCTAGGTATTGGTCTGATAGTAACAGTAACAGTCTCCATATTTTGGAAGGGACAGAAAGGAGGTTGGCCTACTGAGTTTAAGTTCAAAAATATATATTTTATTATTAAAAGCTCTTTAATTTCATTAAGTATTCCTAAAAATACATAAAAAATAATAATTCCGTTTTTGCATTTTTTTATGTTAACGTAGTGATCCAGAGGCAATTCATTAGGAAAATAAATACCCCCATCGCAGCAGACCTGTGTACTTAGCCAATTTCCATAGGAATTTGAGATTTTGTAATTTCCCCTTAAACACCATAGGAATGAGCAAGTAGGTTTACTACCATGGAATGTTGTTAAAAATGTTAGTTGTTAGGAAATGTAATGGTGGGGTAAGGTAAAAATCAAATACTGTAGCAATATTTGGCACTTTTTAATTTTCCCCATTGACCCCTGGGGGGTGAGTATGTAGGTTTGCCGCCATATGGGTG
>CM061535.1:99275687-99311875 GCA_030545055.2 Neoaliturus tenellus
CACGTAAGTTAGGTGCGCAATGATCAACTATGACAGTGACTTCAGTGATTTAAGTGACTTATTCCCTGACGATCTTGCCAAAACTGTTAAAACAGTGGCATTAAATCTTCTGCATGAAAAATCCAATAAATTTTTAACTAAATGTAGGAAGTGCATAATACAGGATATCATTAATATCACTATCTTGAGACCTCATATAGTGGGTATTTTAACGTGAATATTAAACGTTTATAATTATATAAGAAATATTTGGCAGTCGTAGGAAAAATTTAATATCCAACTCGTGAGAAAAGTGCTTTCACTGCACTCGAGAGAAATTATTCCGCACTCGCCTGCGGCTCGTGCATAAACATTTCTCTCGAGTGCAGCAAATCGGCACTTTCTGCACTTGTTGCATAAATAACTATTAAATAACATGTTTTATACCACATATGTAGATTTAATGCCAGGAAATCGCAATCGAGATTTTCGTGTCATCATTGTTTTAAATGTAATTTTGTTAAGAGATTTTAGTAAAAAAGGTACGTTGACTTTGTAAATGTGGCTACTCTTAAAAGTAAGTTAATATGTATTGCTCATTGTCAAAGCTTTAGAATAAATTGTTAACAATTGTAACCAAACGCAAATATCTATGAATTTTGTAAACAAGATAGAATTGCTTGCATGCAATGAACTGGGGACAAAGGTTTTTTTCAAAACATCCATCAGTAGAGGAATGTGGGGTTGACCCTCACTGAATAAAAATTAATTAAGATGATAAGTTTAATGTTTGTTTGTCAATTCGTCACCATGATTTGGCTAAGAAAGCAACTGCCGAAGCAAATTTAATGTATCTCCAGGAACTAGAACAAAAACTAAACAAGTTAATTCTATTTAGTCATATTTAACAGGGATTGTAAATAAACAGTGTATGAGTGTTTAAAGTCTTTTATTCTACCACCCATTTATCTCTTTAAACACCAATTTGTATCAACCTGAAATAAATGTTAATCTCTGTTGTATACAAACTGCACTGTAATATCAGCTCATATCATAACAAGTAGATGCGAGATAATCGCGCGCGCATCCGCGAAATACTCAGACGCTCTAGAAAATAATTTGTACAACGATATCTAAAGGTCTCACGAAGAAATGCTTGAGATAAAAAATAAAATTCAGAATCTTAGCTACAATACTCCCGCTGACAGTTTTTATTTGGCCAAAAAATAAAAAACTTTCCTGCATCCTACTTTTTTCATGTCATTACTGAATTGAATTAAAAGTAAGTTTGATTAAACTATGTATTATTATTATTTACAAAACCTTTTCATAATCTATTAAATACTGTAAGAATCACCATTTCAAGCAGAAAATTTTAATATAAAGTTAATGTATTTATGTAATGGTTTAGTAGGTAAAAATACAGGTTTAATGAAGCGCTGTTTTGGTTTCCGTCGCTCGGTTCCGCAGCTTTTTGCCACCCAATGGTCCTGAGACGTCCACGATTTTCGCCCATTGAATGCGCGGTCCAGTTATACTTAGTCCGAGGTTGCCCCATGCCACTGGCCACTTACCGAAGCTGTTCACTTCCACCGCATCACCTAGGAGTCAATCGCCTGTCGCCCCATGCCACTAACCACTTACCGAGGCTGTTCACTTCCACCACCCCTCACCTAGGAGTCAATCGCCTGTCGCCCCATGCCACTGGCCACTTACCGAGGCTGTTCACTTCCACCACCCCTCACCTAGGAGTCAATCGCCTGTCGCCCCATGCCACTGGCCACTTACCGAAGCTGTTCACTTCCACCACCTCGCCTAGGAGTCTATCGACTGTCGCCCCATGCCACTGGCCACTTACCGAAACTGTTCACTTCCACCACCTCACCTAGGAGTCAATCGCTTGTCGCCCCATGCCACTGGCCACTTACCGAAGCTGTTCACTTCCACCATCTCACCTAGGAGTCAATCGCCTGTCGCCCCATGCCACTGGCCACTTACCGAAGCTGTTCACTTCCACCACCTCACCTAGGAGTCAATCGCATGTCGCCCCATGCCACTGGCCACTTACCGAAGCTGTTCACTTCCACCACCTCACCTAGGAGTCAATCGCCTGTCGCCCCATGCCACTGGCCACTTACCGAAGCTGTTCACTTCCACCACCCCTCACCTAGGAGTCAATCGCCTGTCGCCCTATGCCACTGGCCACTTAACGAAGCTGTTCACTTCCACCACCTCACCTAGGAGTCTATCGCCTGTTGCCCCATGCCACTGGCCACTTACCGAAGCTGTTCACTTCCACCACCTCGCCTAGGAGTCAATCGCCTGTCGCCCCATGCCACTGGCCACTTACCGAGGCTGTTCACTTCCACCACCTCACCTAGGAGTCAATCGCCTGTCGCCCCATGCCACTGGCCACTTACCGAAGCTGCTCACTTCCACCACCTCACCTAGGAGTCTATCGCCTATCGCCCCATGCCACTGGCCACTTACCGAAGCTGTTCACTTCCATCGCCTCGCGTCCTGATAGCGGGGGGCGGCCTATTGAATATTTTATGTTTAATTACAGTTTCCTGAAGATTGAAAGGGTATCCTCGCAACCCTCATCAGTGCGCTATCAATAGATTTTTTATCGCCCCCCCCCCCCTCGAGAGCAAAGAAAACGGTGACCCGACCCGACGTTGTTTGATCAAAATGGCATTGATACCTCGAATAATAGATGAATCCGAGTCGAGGCCCTTCTCCGAGGAGCGTAAGCATAAAAGAACGTGTAAAAATTAATGACCCATTCCGCGAGGCAATGAATGAGCGAGGGAGTAATGACGAGTATGTGTCAACATTCGAGTGCCTCAGGCCGCGACCCATTCAGCCAGATACAAAAGTGCGTATTGACGATCGCCGCAGCCGCACCCTACCCGGCCCGGCCACCGTCTTCTGCTCTCCTTGTTTTATTAATTTGTTCAACTCGGTTCGTCGTTAGCTCGACGTATTGTCTACTCGCCGATTGTCCCAGTTCGCCTTTACACTGTCCGTCTAGTAATTTGTTGCCGAATGTCTCCCGGCGACTTGTTTTCATTTCGTACACAAAACAACGCTTTGTACAGTTTTCTTATGATATAAGTCTAAAGACGATAATTATCTCAGTGCACTTTGAGATGAGTTAAAAGCGTATTTCGGATTATTCCTTTTAGACAATACATTTTGAGTATCGTTTTAAAAGGATTTTACTAGAAAGAGTATTTTGGTTTCGTACTCGTTAAAAAAGATCGAGTATTGTCAAAAGATCAAATTATCAACCTTAAGATATTTTAATATACTATTTTCTGTCAAAAGTGTGATTAACGATTTCATTATTACATTTTGTAAAATGCTAAAACGTGCGTAATAATGGCAAATAAATATCTCATGATTTGGAATTGATGTATTTGTAAGACATTTTTCTCGTTCTAAAACCGACCGTCAATATTTTAATGGTTATACGTTCAGAGCTTAAGGTCGATTCCAATCTCTGATCATTTCGGTGATAAAATCCTGCTTTCAGGATTTACGGAAACAAGTAAATGAAAACATTAATGTACGTAAACATTTTTTTTTTAATCTTACACAGTGGAGACGGTCCATATTGGAGTGGCAGAGGTTTTGAACGGTTCGATATGCTGAAGACAAGTAAATGTTGTTGAGGAGGTGGGGTAAGGGAGATAGAGTCGTAACTGTTTTCCGATACATCACGCAGGTTACCGAGAAAGACATTATGTTCGGACATGTGGGACCGTGCACGCTACGCCGATTGATTTATATCACGTGAGTACTCCGTATATATATGTATCGTACGATATATATCTCCGAGCAGCAATCGGATCCGTGAGTGAAGAGAGCCTGCGAGTGGCACGCCTTGATATATAGGCCCGCGAACACACGCTCGCTCAGATATATCGCTACTCTAACACCGCATTCTAGCCCTTTTATGATAATATTATTTTGTTTTTGTCATTTTGATAACTTTCGCTCCCTGTTTCTACCTTTGTGTGACACCTGTGCCCCATCGACTACTCGGTTCCGCGAAATTCTGGATCCGATCTCAGTGTTACTCGATCTAAATGGGGTTTTCCTACAATTGCATGGAAATACTCACATTGCCACACCTGTAAAGAATACGCAAAACAGATCATTTTCGCTTTAATCATATTAAGCTGACATTTATTTAGTTTTTAGAGGTTAACTGTAAGAGAGCACCATGTGGTCCTGATGTCCGCCTCAATAAAGAAGTATTTTCATTTCATTTCAATCATTTCGTTCCCTTACACTAAATCATATAGCTATATAAAGCTGTTAATACAATCCATGCCCCATATGTTGGTCATTGATGTCGTTTGGTAATTGCTGTTTCTTAGTTTAAGATTATGTTCGATAGTTGTTAGTGTGTTCCAACAAAAAAATAAAACATCGCCTAAAAGACTTTTTGCATACAATAAAAAAGTTTAATATGTTGCAATTATGATGGTAGGAAAAATCCTGTGTGTATTACGAGCACAAAAAAGGCCTTGCCACTCTAGAAATGTTTGACCGCATTCAGCTAACGCTTCGTGCGGCCATCTACAATTCTTAAGCAAAAATGACGTACTTTGCGCTCTAAATACACAAACAGCTATTGAAATACATATCATAACACAAAAACTGCAACAAATTTAACTTAGTATTTTAGATATGACCATATTTTACACCTTTTTCCTGTAATTTATTATAAACTCATGTTAGATGTTTGAAGTTAAGAAAATTTCAGATTATTTTAGACAATTCTTTATAATCTGATAATCACAGTGTGTTCTAAGACGTTTAAGAGTCATCTTCAACCCTGTGCCAGTAGCCCATTGTTGTGCAGTCAACAATGTTAATCATAATGTTGGCTTTTAATGCCAAAACATGGTATTTTATTCCCCTGTTTCGGGACGCCGTTTTTCAACCGATTTTCTTGAAACTTGGTAAGTGTTTAGTTGAATAGTCATATTAGGTCCCAAATTTCTTGAAATTTTGAAAATTTAACATTAACTATATAAAGCCAGCTATAAAGAAAGCCAGCTATAAAGAACATGTATGGTTACTATGTTATTATTAATTACTAAGGAAAATCGAGTTACTTTTGCGACGTCACAAAGAGCAATATTTGTCAAATTTTCAAAATTTCGAGGGATGAGGGACCTAATATAACTATTCAAACAAACACTTACCAAGTTTAAAAAAACGGTTGAAAAACGGCGTCCGAAACAGGGGAATAAAAAATGCCATGTTTTCGCATAAAAGCCGTATGATTAACATTGCCGACTGCGCAATTATGGGCTACTGGCCTAGGGGTGAAGATGACTCTTCAGTATAGTTGAGTCTATGACCCCTGTGTATCAAGATTATCCAGATATAAAATTGTGTTGTTTTTTTACGTTATGCTGTTACGAACCGAAAAATAAAATTCCCAATGCCACTAGTCATAGTTACCTAAGCCTATGCAGGGTGATCTATAGACTGTTCCAGCTGTTATACTTCAAAACCGTAAGTGATATCATAAGAAGTTAAATGGCAACTTCAATGGACTTTAAGTTATGCATTTGATGGTGATTTCATTTTTTTTTTTTCTTCAAAAAGTCTTCAATTTCTCCAATATGGCTGCCAACTTTAAATATTTTAAATGCGAACCTATGGTTATTATGTTATTTTTAGATTTATACATGGATTTAAGACTATTTTAATTCTTTGACAATTTCGTCTATACATAATTAATTCAAACTAAGGGTTAAAAACTCCTTGGTTGAAACCTATATTTACAGCACAAGGGCATTCTTTGGTCTTAATCTGTTTGTTACAAATGTAAGAGCTTATAATATTGTATCAATTTGATGAGACTGATGGCATCTTAATTTTGTATGTAGTTATTAACTCTTGATTATTTCAAACAAACGGTTAGAGAGTTGGAAGCAAATTAAATTTCTTTTTTAGTCCCATGAGAATAACATGGATCGAACATTTAAAAGTCATTTTCACCCCTGTGCTAGTAGCCCACTGTTGCACAGTCGGCAATGTTAACCATACGCCTTTTAATGCAAAACATGGTATTTTACCCCTGTTTCGGACTCCATTTTTCAACAGATTTTTTTTTAACTTGGTAAGTGTTTAGTTGAATAGTTATATTAGGCCCCTCGTACCTCGAAATTTTGAAAATATTACAAATATTACTATGGAAAATCGAGTTACTTTGCAACGTGACAGAGAGTAATATTTGTTAAATTTTCAAAATTTCGAGGTATGAGGAGCCTAATATAACTATTCCACTAAATACTTACCAAGTTTAAGGAAAATCGGTTGAAAAACGGCGTCCGAAACAGGGGAATAAAATGCCATGTTTTGCATTAAAAGCCCTATGGTTAACATTGCCGACTGCGCAACAATGGGTTACTGGCCCAGGGGTGAAGATGACTCTTAAGAAATTGATACGAAACCAACGGCAGAGCGTGGTACGTAGGCTACGCAGGTATATCGTCGTGTGAGGACCAGAACGTTAGCAATCGCCCCACCAACCTCCTTATGCGAATAAACAACGACACGCTGTTTTACAAGATCCTGCCCGGCCTGTCTTTTCCGCAAAATATGTGTTGTGTGTGTCTGAATACCAGGTGCATTCGCGTGGTTGCATGCTCCTATCCCTACTTTCACGCAGACGTGTATGTATTCATATAGATGGATACATACAGTCACAGATAAATAACGTTGTATACTGGTATCGTTTCGTAAAAGAAAACTAAATGCAACTTTTTATCTACAACCACTGTAACAATCAATATTAGTTCAAGTAACATTACAGGGTGTATCAAAAAGAATCATCCGATTTTATAGGTTTATAAGTTCAAAAATAATAATCATACAGACAAAGGGTTATTTTTATACTAAAAGATAACTAATAAAGTTTTTTACATGTCATTTAGTGGTGCTCAATATGGTCCTCTTTAGATGTTATCTTTATACTGTATATAATTCTGTAAGCGAAATTTATTGAGCAAAATTGTGAGCGTTATACAAATCGCAGAAAGGTGGGAGGGGTCTCAAATTAAAGGTCTCGGTCCCATACATGAGGGAAAACTATCGGCGTTTCCATAGTGTTAACAGGAAATGAGAAATCACGTAAAACGTCCTCCATAAGAATAGCATGGGTAAACGAAATACGACTGCTTTGTGTACATTAAAACATGTGTTATGGTTTATTTTAAAACGTGACACAGATGATAACATTGAGTGAAGATGATAAAATAATTCACACCAAAAAAAGCAATCTACAGCGAAATTTTTGGAGCAAAATTTTAAGCGTTCGACAAACTGCAGGAAGATGGTTGGGTCTCAAATCAAAGGCCTCGGTCTCATGCAGGAGGGAAAATTATAAGCTTAGCCATAAAATTATAAGTAAATGAGAAAAATCGTAAAACGTTTTCCATAAGAATAGCCTAAGATTTTGAAAAACTTCATCTGCTTTGTGTACATTAAAACATATGCTATGGTTTTATTTTAAATCGGGAGGCAGATGATAATATTGAGCGAAGAACTATTAATAACCAAATTACAAAAAATATACCTAGAATGATAATACTATAGGCTAATAAGAAGTTTCGTGGCTTTGAGCGACTAAAAATTCTACTAGGAGCATTAATAACATTACAAACTATTACATGTTGACAGCTGATTTTTACTGTTGTAATAATTTAAATTGTAAAAAACTTGAGCGTGTATGCAAAACATAAAATACATTCTGATCATTATAGGGACGCAATGGGTGATGAATTGCGGTATGAGAAACGCCTACATTATTTACATTAAAACATGTTTTGGTTTTATTTTAAGACGAAAAGTGTCAAATGATCATATTGAGTAACGATGATACATTAATTGAAATTTAAAGTGTATCAGTCAACGAATTGTTGGTATTCTGTTAGCTGAATATTTCCGGAATCCTTTTGGTCATTTAATAGATTGCAGAATTATGGGAACGAGTTAAAATCAAAGACGTTTGTCCTACGTACTAGGGGAAAATGTAACAGGTCAAATCTTTACAACAAAACAGGAAATATATAAGAAAGATTTTCTGAAAGGTTCTTCTTAAGGATTCTCTATGTACAGTGATTAAAAAAAAGTCTGCTTTGTTTACACAAAATCAAGAGTTTAATTGGGAGGGACGAATAGTGATAGTAAGTGAAAATTATCTATTTTGAGTTGCTGTGTTTAATTTTGGTGACTAAACTATAAAAAAATCTGTCAGGAGCTAAAAAATCCATTTAATTATAGGACAAACAAGACAATGATGCAATGTATTGAAAGTTTATTTACTCTGAAATGGGTCCTGAACATCTGGCATGTTTTTTTTTCTCTTTGCCGCTATTCTATGTTGTATTAAAAAGCCTTCTTAGCTCAAAGAGACTATGATTTCTTTCAAAAGTTATTATTTATAGATCGATATAAGTTTAAAAACAGACAATATGAAGCATTTACAAACGAGTGGCTTAATGGTATTACTTAGGATTGTAAAGAGTGTTTTGAGGACGTATCGAGGATCAAGGACAGAGGACGTTCAAACAGTATTGCTAAAATATTATATGAATAAAAATTAAATTTTCTGGAAACTTTTGTAGTGAAGAACTGGTAATCCACTAGGGTTCATGCTATTTTAATTTTATGACTAAGGGCTTTTGCCCCTATGCGCCACTAGTAATAATATATTACAAGTACGAGTAAATTTCTGGTTCGATTTATTTGGTGAACCCACACGGACTTTCCTCTTGCTCCTGCATCTTCATCCTCAGCTACTGCTAACAAGCGCAAAGCTTATTTTTTTTGTGGCGTCGCACTCATAATTAACTAAAACTCATTAAGCACACAACAACACACATAGAATATACATGCACTAAACATACACTTCAAGCTGCTATAGATTAATTAAAGCAACAATCAATTAAATAAATTACGAGGGCCGTTTTTTCAACCTCCGATGGACTATATAAAAGGCATGTTCATGTAAAACAATAATTTTAGTAGCAAAAGATTGGTACACTTAAGGTTACTTTTCGACATAATCACCAAAGAGATTGAGACATTTATTTGTCATATCTGTGGACAACGTTTTCAATACCCTCTTCAAAGAAAGTTGCCACCGGCCGGGAATTCCGTATTCAGAGAAATTTCAACAACATCAAAATTCCAAAAAGTTCAAAAATTAAAAAAGGCAAAAATATTTAACAACTTCGTAGAAAAAGCAGTAATGGTGACTCTGTTGTTTTCTTTAACAATTCTATTAATTTTTTTGAAAAAGGTCATTTGAAACGGCCACTTTAAACGACCTGGTTCAACGAGTTGACAGACTTGTTAAAGAAAACCACAGATTCACCATTACTGCTTTTTCTACAAAATTTTTTATTTTTTTAACTTTTTTGAATTGTTTTTAAATTTTTTTGGAATTTTTGCTTTGAATACGGAATTCCCGGCCGGTGGCACCTTTCTTTGAAGAGGGTATTAAAACATTGTCCACAGATATGACTAATGTCTCAATCTCTTTGGTGATTATGTCGAAAAGTAACCTTAAGTGTACCAATCTTTTGGTACTAAAATTATTGTTTTACATGAACATGCCTTTTATTTATAGCCCATCGGAGGTTGATCAAAACGGCCCTCGTATTATTGTTGTAGGGTATCTGTCATCAAATTCACGTATTGAAGTGTCATGCCTTTTTATTTTTGAATGCTTTGTTAATTATTTATTTTGTACATGTTGTATATTCTCGTTCTTCTGTTTAAAATCCATAATGGCCACATTTGCTACCCAGGACTTCTTGCAGAGATTGACTTAAAAATTCCAACAAGAGCTACAAGATAACGAAATCTTCTAAATCGCAGGCACCACAGCACAGCTTTTGACTACTACAGTCCAGTTAGTTGTTCGGATTGGGAACCGTATGACCTCGGATTGCGACCTCTTTTGCGATATTTTTATTCAGATAAGAAGCCTTGCTGCTGCTATTCTCCTGAAAGTAGAAAATTAACATTGCATAGACTCTGCAACTATTTGTTATTCACACGAGCCAAATGCATTGTTAGCATGTTTTTGTATGTTTGAAATTTTTATTTTGTTCTATCATTGGTAACAATCAGTTTGTAAACATGAGCAAATATTATGGATTGGCATATAATGGATATTTGAGCTTATTCGGTAAATACTGCATCGAATTATTGATTTTGTATGCACAGCATTTTTGTATTATTTTCATTAATCTTATATGTATTGTTGCTTAGATATTGCTGGCTTGACCCTGCATGATATTTATTGTATTCAATTTTGCATATTAGTTATTTTCCCTTGTCAATCATCACATATTGTCAATTCATGTAAATATGGGTTGGAAATAAATAAACAAAATTATATATAATATTAGGTAGGCCTAAATATGAAATAGGCTAATTAGGTTTTTTATGATACTACCTTAGCGAACACCCCTAAAAAGAAGCTAGGTAATATCATACTTAAAATTAAAAGTGTGTGAATTAAAAACGACAGGTCTCAAACCTGAGCTGAAAAGGTAAAATACTTTTACTTTCTCCCCCTATACCATAGTATATGGAGAAAGTATTGTTTTCGTAAAACACTTCCCATTAGTTTGATGATGTATATATCCATTTTGGAGCCCCCTTTCCCCCTATAAATGTATATATTGAGAAAGTATTGGTTTCGTCAAAATTTTAAAATTTGAGTTATTGGTTGGTAAATTTATCCGTTTTGGTGCCCTCTGAGTCCAAAAAAGTGGTTTTCGAGTGATGTCTGTGTGTGTGTGTGTGTGTGTGTGTGTGTGTGTGTGTGTCTGGATGTATACAGAGCTAGAGAATGCCCCAATGGTCCGATTTTGGTGAAATTTGGTACGTAGGTTCAAACCCACGATAATTCCAGGCATTTTTTTCATTTTTTTGAATTTTTGATTTTTAAGGGTATTTTACCCCCCAAAACCCTAAAAAATCATGAAAAATCCAAATTTCTAAAAAACGGCTCTAACGATTTTGATTAAAATTTTGTGGTTTATTAAGCTTAAAATGGTGAATAAAATGACACCACCCGCATCTCCGATAAAATGCTCGTTCAAAAGTTATGGCGTAATAAGTGTTTCAAAAATCAATTTTTTGGATTTTCAAAATAGCTGTTATTTTGAAATAAATTTTACTTATCACCATTAAATCAAGCTCAAAAAACTAAATAATCCAGTATTTAAAATTTTTGCTCTATGTCAAGTGGTTGAGGAGAAAATTCAATTTTTCGTTTAGCGGTAAACTCAGTACGTTGTTAAAAGTCACAGACGCGCGTAGGGTCAAACTCATGCTGCTCAGCTGGTAGCTATCCGACTGAGTCATCAAGACATTTATGTATGACGCTTTTAACATCTTTTTTTATATTGTTGGGAGAAAGTATGTGTCAGTTAACTGATACCGTTTATTTTACTTTATTGCATTTAAAATGTTGCTATATAGATATACTCTAGTATAAATGTTCCGTCACCTAGCCCTTTCGGCATGTCTAGCCATTTAAATGGGTGTCCGGAAATATACCCTGCTAGTTAATATCAAAGTATAATTATATATATATTTTTTTATTTCTTACAACTTCTAAACTTTCAATTTTTAAATATCCAACCTAATATCTAAACCCGAAATATACTGTATACCCAGTGTATAAAAATAGAGTGAGAGGCTTTTAAATCTCAACACGTAAAACTCTATGTTACAAAATTATAACACACCATATATCTATGTTGATAGATTTCCATGTACTACAATTTAAATAAACGGTATCAGTTAACTGACTCATACTTTCTCCCAACAATATAAAAAAAGATGTTAAAAGCGTCACACATAAATGTCTTGATGACTCAGTCGGATAGCTACCAGCTGAGCAGCGTGAGTTTGACCCTACGCGCGTCTGTGACTTTTAACAACGTACTGCGTTTACCGCTAAACGAAAAATTGAATTTTCTCCTCAACCACTTGATACTTTATACTTATTACTTTATAACTTGATACTTTATTATTGAGTTTTTTGAGCTTGATTTAATGGTGATAAGTAAAATTTATTTCAAAATAACAGCTATTTTGAAAATCCAAAAAATTGATTTTTGAAATACTTACTACGCCATAACTTTTGAACGAGCATTTTCTCAGAGATGCGGGTGGTGTCATTTTATTCACCATTTTAAGCTTAATAAACCACAAAATTTTAATAAAAATCGTTAGAGCCGTTTTTGAGAAATTTGGATTTTTCACGATTTTTTAGGGTTTTTGGGGGTAAAATACCCTTAAAAATCAAAAATTCAAAAAAAATGAAAAAAATGCCTGGAAATATCGTGGGTTTGAACCTACGTACCAAATTTCACCAAAATCGGACCATTGGGGCATTCTCTAGCTCTGTATACATCCAGACACACACACACACACACACACACACACACACACACACACACACACACACACACACACACACACACACACACACACACACACACACACACACACACACACACACACACACACACACACACACACACACACACACACACACACACACACACACACAGACATCACTCGAAAACCACTTTTTGGACTCAGAGGGCACCAAAACGGATAAATTTACCAATAACTCAAATTTTAAAATTTTGACGAAACCAATACTTTCTCAATATATACATTTATAGGGGGAAAGGGGGCTCCAAAATGGATATATACATCATCAAACTAATGGGAAGTGTTTTACGAAAACAATACTTTCTCCATATACTATGGTATAGGGGGAGAAAGTAAAATTTCATGCTCATAGTATTCAAACTTAAGCTCAAGACTCAATCAAATCGAAATACACGTAATTTTTACTTGAAAGTCTTATCATCTAGAAATCATCTAGAAGTCATCTAGAAATTATGCACATTTATGTGTAAATTTCAATGAGCCACAATAGAGGGCTTGTAAATGTTTTAATTTGTCCCCAACAAAGCTATCCTCCGATAGATTTCTCTGGCAGTAAAGCCTCCTTTGACCGTCGTACCCGCTAGTCTCACATGCCCCTCCGTCAGATCCAACCCCTCCCATTATATGTCATATTTTTCTATCACTAAGTAGTTTGGGACACGCGAATTCCAGATCTGCGTGACCACATATCATTTACTAAAGATCAATCACCATTTCCAATTTCTATTATTTCTTTTCGTTTCCTTTCGCCCGTCCGAGATATCGTCTCACGGATATCGTGATGTGTGTCGTGATATCGACGGGTAGCACGCCGCCGCCGCCACCGATACACCATCGCCTGATCGTAACACTTTATCACGAAACTCCACTTCGGGTTTTAGTACTCGTGTAAAAAATATTTTACGCGTCTGTAAAAGCTTCCCTAAACTGTGAATAAAGGGTCAAGGATTTCTGAAGAAGATAAATGAATCAAATACCTTAACAGTTTTTTCTACTAGTAAAAAAGTGTTTTCCACACTTTCAAGTTTGGAAATTCGTAAGGGATTTCATCACTTTAACAACCATTAAATTTTTAAACTAGGATTTTTGTGTGGGCGATTATATCTCCTTCCTGTCATTATCTTGGAGTGAGTAAAACACTTTTTAGGATTTCTCCTCTCAACGGCCATGTCGGTTCTTCATTCCACTCTGCTATTTTTTCACATAAACTTTTCAACATGAGCACAACTCATCGTCCTGAAAATGTTTAAGTGTAAAATATATTTCCCCACATTGCTGGCAGTCTAGCAAGCTTAGAGTAAGATATTTCTAAAATTCCTGTACTCTCCTGATGGCAAGAATTACTATTATTTTATGCTACAAAGAACAAGTATCTGGTGGTTCATAGTCTGGCAGTTGAAGAACCAGGCCGGTCTCGTGGTTCGGAAGTCACGATAAGCCGTTGGACCACCTGCATAGAAAACAAAAAGGTGCAGGCCTCTCAGGAGAGGAGAACTATTAGTAAATTTCGGTTTTCTTTTCTAGAAGGATGCCCCGGGCGAGCTGTGATAAACAATCCCAGTTGCCTTATCCTCCAAGATATTTTGGCAGACCGAGTCCACCGTAAATGCACCAAAAATTTGTGCGGCCTCCAGACAGTGTCTGCCTCCACTAAAAGTAATGCGAATATTATTATTATTATTATCATTATTATTATTATTATTAGTCGGTTCAGTTGTTCAGTTCTTCTGATCGTGAAATCAGGATCAAAATCACAGACCCAATTCTATTGCCGCAGCTTAGCCCTAGGAGACACTACACCTCCAGATCGGTTTGTAACATAAAATGATAGTGAAAATATCCCTGGCCTTTAACACCCACAGGGGAGGATTGTTGAAGCAATTGCTTCATTTAAATTTGCTCAGCTGGCAAAACATAAGAAAATTTTATTTTAATTTAAACATTTGCAGGTCAGTGAAGAGTGCTCATATTGAACTTTAATTGGAGTATAAAAACGTTCAAAATATATTTGAGTAATTATTTTGTTAAACAGGATTTGAATAGTACTTAAAACCATTTGCTTCTTTTACAAACACCCTGAATTTGAAAATATAAAAAAATACATAAAAATCCTATACGCCAATAGGAGTAAAGTATGTTGCACACTAATCTCGAAAATGGTTCAAACGTTCTCTAAACTTTCAAAATAATTTAGTTATGAGATAAAAGCATAACTTATATACATTATCTACATGGTAGAAAAAATATAATTTATTAATTATAGAAAAACTTACAAACCCGGACTATTGTAGATTAAAAATCTATTTAAACATGACTCGTAACCTAATACTGAAATAATTCTCATATAAGATTATGTCAACACAGTTAATACCTAGACTTATAAGGTTATTGTTAATCGTTTGAAATATTGTTGAAGATAAAGAGATCTCAAACAGCGAGAAATTGCCAGGGAGATTGAACCTTTATATAACTCGGTATGGACTTCGATAAAAACCTGATATCAAACAATGGAAATCCCCTGAACAAATAGCGGATGGGAAAACAAACATCGAAAAAATCACGCGGGACGGACCAGATCTCCAATTATTTGTTGCCACCAACCGAACTGATGCACTGAGCCAATATTAGGTTCTTATTACGCGCTCTTCAATTATGCTTTTGTTCGCCTCAATTCCGTAATCTTTCGTCAATATTGTATCGGGGCTTTTGATTTGTACGGTCCCTTCCCTCTTCCGCTGTAGTCACTCGGTTACAATTTGGATAAATTATGGTTCCTTTTTTTATAACTGTTTGGATTAATAGTAGGCCTACTTTGTTGTTTTTTATTTTTCGTTGTGAATATTTTCTTCAACTCCAATTGCCCATACAGATTTTTGTCATAAAGACTGCCCATGGTAATTTTATGTATAAATTATTGAAATGAGGCGCAAGACACTTATATTTTTTCCACACAATGTTATAAAAATTAGGTTCATGTAATAATAATAATCATTGATACTTTTTCTAAAACGCCGATGCAACGTGGTACGTATTTTTTTAGGTGATTATGTGTGATTAGGTAACTTTCTACTGACAAAGGCTTTCTGATTTATTTGTAAGGACCTTTAGTTAATATTCCAAGAAACAAATGCAGCTAAGTCCAGTTGCGAAATCGTATGAAATCTATTATATTCAGGATCAAACGGCTCCCTTTTGTATTAAATGCGAGTCCTATAACCCCTTAGATACCCAGCCATAATATTCTAAGACATAAGTCATTGTTGCATATTGTATTTCCAAATAGACGGGTTTTCTATGTACAGTGTGTTCTACAAAGGAATGCAAGAAGACATCAAACTAATTCATAGATATTTTATCAGCTAATATTAAAGAAAATATATAGGAATAAGCAATCAAGTAAATTTCATTTAAAAAGTGTTGAGTAGGAAGGTCGTATCACATCACTCTCTAGATGTGGTAAACAAATAATGTGCAACGTACTAAAATATCTAGGTTAGGTTTTGCAAGTAAGAGGAAGCAAATTCTCAGTATTACATTATATTTCCTTATCTTCACATCCTATTACATTCGAAAAAAGTTTAAAGCCCACAGTAAATTTCTTTTGAGGTATACCAATTATAGTGACATTTTAATTCATTTAATATCTAGGGAGAACTAGCTTATAAGACAATTATAAAATTAATAAGTCGTCCATTTACTGGTTTTGGTACCATATTACTGGTTACATAACTAAGTTCAAGTACGAAGAGAATTTACTAACTGATGTGTCAATAGTATTACTCTATTATTGCGAGAGTACAAGAACGCCACTAGACAGATTAGTGTGGACCTAAATTTAAAGAGTTTTTTTTATGTATATACATCAGCTTATACAGCTCCAAAACTCGTATAGGTATTCTGGAAAGTAACCTCTGGACTTCACTAGATACGTTAAGACTTCATTTGCCACTCATTTAAACAACATATGAAAGCATAGCGTGCTCTCAACTCACTTAATTATTTTTAACTGATAATTACAATTGTAGTCATGTTTCTGCCTCTGTCGTAGGTGTGGCTGTTAGGGAGTATCGAAAAGATAAGGTGAGGGCTGCGATAAAATCGCGGGATATACGAGACCGTGGTGTCTGGGCGTCACGCGTTCTCGCTTCACGCACGACCCCTCCCCTCCCCCCTACCACAAATTCCCCCTTGGTACCCCCCCCCCCCCCGGGGGCAACATAGGCGACGTTGGCCCACAATACAAAATAAACAGGCAACACGAATGAGTCTAGTAGTACTGAGTTACTGCTAGCATTTTCCATCACTGATTAATAAAACAAATTCAGGACGTTTCGGGGTTTGGAATCTGATCCCATCTTCAGGTGGAAGAAATACCTAGAACATAATAAATTATTAAAAACACACCAGGTGAACCTGGAGAAGTCCATAGCCAAATCTGAAAATATAAAAGAAAGTCACAAAATTTTAATGAAACACAAATAAATACACAAAAACAATACAGAGATATGGAGTTAGAAATAATGTCGTAATCGAAAATGTGTCACAGAAAGATATTCACAACTTGGTAAACTACCGCAAAATTTTAACTTATTTTTCTGTTAAGATGCTCCTTAGGATTTTGAAAACAAAAAAATAATGATGTGCCACAAAAAATAATTAAACATGAGAAGAAAATAGTACCTATACTATACAATTAATTGTGTTTATTTACGAAACCATTCAACTAATAATAAGGTTTGAACAAAATTTGAAGTAAATTGAACTAATCGTGCGGAAAGAAATGTGATCTTTGCCTTCAGTCACTATGGTATTGGATGAGCTCCTACATGCATAGTGTACGGAACACATAAAACATTTGGTAGGTCATACATTTTTCTAGGGACAGGCAGGAAAAATGTAGTTATGAGCACAGATGGCCATCCTGTAGCATGGGACTCCCCTAAAGAACGGAGTTACCCACTAAAAGACCTCATCTACTCTAATCTGGAAATTTGGTTGGTATTTTATGAGTTACGACGTTTTCATATGGGTTTTAATGTACCATTTTTGAATGAAACTCTATTTCACTCTCAGCACCGAAAGTCTTTGTTACGATCCAAAATTAAGTGAGCTAAAGAATGTATTTTAAAGTAGACAAAGATGGAAGAGCCACTTACTAGCCGTGTTGTAAGCTAATTTTATAGCCTTGCTGCGAAAAATATCATAAGATAAAATGTAACAAAAAATATATAAATGTGTTAAACTTAAAATGTTTTTTAGTTTTCAGGTTTTAGGTTTGATACGGCTAAGCAATCGATTTCCTGATTAAATACTTAAACACATCGACCGTTACATTTTTTTTTTTTGTTATTTTAAATCAATACTATACAAATTGTCATACTACACAAGACTTTGGCTAAACCCAAACTAAATTAACTTGAATTGACAGTAATCAAATAACAAAATACTTGAAAGATTCTTTATAACGTTCCAGTGACTAAGATATTTGTCCTACTTGCCTGACTGATATTGAAGAATTCCTGTACCACTCGCTGTTTACGTTTCCTCTGGACCTACCATTCTCTATTAATTCTTTCACAACAACATTTTTAATTAATAAGGCTTTCGCTTGATGTAAGTGTAATTTTCGCCAAATTCCCCTCCCGTGTTGCATTAGGGCCCATACTAATGGTTTTAATTAAAAGAATCAGTCCTCCATAGGTCCGTATTGTTCAGGCGTCTGCTTAATAAGCTTATACATTTGCGAGGCAAAAACGCTCTAAATGAAATGTACAAACTGGCAAGCGCTCAACACCCGCTGGACGGCGACGTTATTTCATTTTAAATAATTATATTTCTATTTTTTCAGATATCTCATAAGACGGTCCACTTGTAATTTAAGTTGTTTTTGGATTGTTGTAGTTTAACGACTAGGCGGCGTCGTAGCGTCGTTCGACCACTCTAGCCTCTCCGTCATGATCCTTCGTTATTAAAAATCCAAAACAAGTACAAGTGACAAGTACGAGTTGAATTTTTAAGTGACGATAAATGAAACAAACAAGTTGTCTTCTGTATATGGATATGTTGCTACGTCTGTTACTGTAAAATTTGTATTTGGTAAATAACTAACAGTCCTTGCATATATATCCTAAATATATTATAATCCATATTATAGGTTTAAGTTCACTGAATAGGGCTATTATAATTATTACAAGTATTGAAATTACCTGAATACCGTTCAAATTCATTTTTTATTATTCAACTGACAATTGTTTCGACGATAATGCCATTATCAAAGTCAATAAATTTTTTTTGTACATATTGTAACCTTCAAACCATAATCAACAAGCTGGATTTCTTATCTCTATAAACAGTTAATTAATAAAAAATGAATTTGAAGGGTATTCAGGTAATTTCAATACTTGTAATAATTATAATCCATAATATGTTTACTCGTTCAAAGCGTTTTTTACAAATATTTTCCGTTTCCTTGGATTTGTAGGTTTGAAATAAATAGTAGGATCAGAGTATACTTATTTAAATTAAATGGATATTCACATAAATGACATTCAAACTTTTTGTAGATGTAAGTAAGACAATATTGGTGTAAGCTTACTTCACAAATAGTCATTATTGTACAAAAAAAACTCATAATTAAAAAATTTGTCTATTTAGTCCGTTAATGTGGCTATAAATTTCAAACTGTTCAACGTGTATGGTTTAGATAAAATATAAATTTAAAGGACGCATTCATAACTCCCTAGCTATGTTGACAAATTAATTTGCTGCAAAGATAAAAAATATCTATAGTTAACTTAAAACCTATCTAGAGACACTCAATGTTTACAAGACCTTCAGTGATCAAAAGAATCAAAGTCGGTTTGTTGCCTAAGTAATCTGCAGAAAAGATAAAACGTATCTGTAACAAATGGGAAACCTATCTAGCAACACAGAATGAAATCATTAAATCAGAGTAGGCTATCCCTGTTGTCAAAGTATTCTTCAGAAAAGATGAAACATATCTAGAGTTGAAGGGCATCTTATCCAGTAGCACTGAATGATTTCAGGGAATTAGATTAGATATTGTCAAAGTAATCCGCAGCAAACATGAAAATTATCCAGAGTTAACGGGAAACCTATCTAGAAACACTGAATGATAGCAAGACCTTTAGTGATAAAAAGAATCAAAGTCGGTTTGTTGCCAAAACTAATCATGCAGAAAAGATAAAAAGTATCTGTAAATAACGATAAACCTATCTAGTAACATAGAATGAAATAATCAGGCAATCAGATAATCCCTTTTGTCAAAGTATTCTTCAAAAAAGATGAAACATATCTAGAGTTGAAGGGCAACTTATCCAGTAGCACTGAAAGATATCAGGGAGTTAGATTAGATATTGTCAAAGTAATCCGCAGCAAACATGAAAATTATCAGAGTTAACGGGAAACCTATCTAGCATAGCGGTGAAGGCAATCAATAGACTTGCCGGCATTAGCATACCGACACGCTATCAATAAAAGCAAGTCGGTGATATGCGATATTGGTCCTAGGCATGCTACTGCGATCTTGATTGTTCCTTCTCAACTTTGATTATAGGTTACTACTTACAGCTTTTCGTCGTGTGTTCAAGCTGTAGAGTGAAACCGAATTCGTCAAATACCACAAAATTGTAATATCCTCACGATTGAGGGTGGCCGTGAAATAATATACAGGATATATACGTTAAAAATGATGATGAAATTGAGAAAGTGTTTTAAAAACTATTTTTTACTTTATAGTTTAAAGATTTTTCTAAATTAGAAGTTGATTGCCGCCAAAAATAGTAGTTTTCTTCACTAGGACGGAAGAAAGTGGCTTTTCTCGGAAATAGTGGTTAAGCATGGAAAAAACACTTTCCGTCGGATTGGTGAACAACGGTTTTCATCATACTGCAATAATATTTAATAGATAACTATAAACAGCTGATATATAGGGCCTACGTGGAATTGAAGAAATATCAAAATCTTGCAATAAATTTGTAGTCTGCAAGTCAATTTTTGTTTACATTGGCTTTATTTGTTTTGGATTAGTACGATTTTTGCTTAAGAACAAAACAACTTTTGAGGTTAGTGCACGGAAAAAATTAACAGATGTTTTTTCCATGCACTTTTAAAAGGCTACTGAAAAGGTCAGGTTTGTGGACTAAATAAAGGCCAAAAACGGCTGCCCTGCGTGCAGTATGATGAAATTATAAATTCTTAACAAATGTACATCGCATCACACTCGACTCGGATGCATTGAGTCGCTAAGAAAGTAGAGTCTACCCAGAGGAATGTAGGCCTACTTGTAGAATTGAATATTTAGTATAGTTACTTTTAAACGCAGATTAATGCTTTTAAAAAAAATGTTCATAAAGACTTACAAAATATACGACAAAAGATCAAATTGTCGATGTAACTAGAAATAAATTCCTACTTATATTCCACAAGGATAAGAATCACAAAGTATTGATTTTACATACAAGGCTACAAATCATTGGATAATTAATTGTACTAGATCGCGTGGAAAAAATTTAAAATACTAGATTTTATTTTCACACACAGTACAAATGAATGTACCTTAGAGTGAAAAATAAAAACATTGAGTCTAGTGCTGCTTACCAGGGAAATTCGCTGTTCGAGGAAAACACTTTGCCCCCCGCCCCCTTGGTTTAATAGGCACAGTAAGTAATAATTACTTTTCATAAATTCATCCAACTGGTTAGAGTATCTGTCAACATCGGCTGAGAGATGTTTAAATCAAAAGGTTTAAACATTAAAAATTACTTTCAAATAAATACTTCGATATTCGTTTCATAAATTAACCTTGTCAAAAATAATTAATTACAAAAACCCTTTTCATAGTACCAATTATATTATACAGTTTCGGTTTGTATCCAGAGCGATTCAGATAGTTTTTTGTCCAGTGGCGGTCGTCTGGGGGAGCGCTGGCTACGTAGTTCCAACGTTGACCGCTAGGTGCTCTAGTGTCGCTATCACGAGTCCAATCACCGCCACTACGACTGTACAAGTAAATATGTATTTTAAAAATTAGATTAATAATTATTTTAGCAAGTCAACCCGTTATATGGTATCGCCTTAAAAGGAGGATTTTATAATGATCATTTCTTGTTGTATACTCAATTCCAAAACGAATTAGAATGAAAAATTAAAATTAGCTCCCGTTTGCTTTATTGCAAATTAGAACGTACATATCTATGGGAATACTTTTTCTCCCTAAGGTTGAAGGACTAGGGAAACAAACCATAGAGAGATACATTTTTTGGAAGGTCTTACTCCGGTAAGACCTCATATACCTTGTCACTTGTTACTCACTTCGGTTGAGTATATAAAATCGGTTGAGCAGGGTTTATTAAAATTTTAGTGGATATAGGCCTACTCTAGAAGGTCGGCTTTGGAGGTAAAAATCGCTGTCGGACCTAAGGTCCCACAGATCCATGTTCCTATATTGTTTTGTGATTTATAGAATAAAAAACTAATGATTTACATTCTTATACGTTTATTATATACCTTGTTGAAACTTATTTTACTGTATTGCTTATCATAAATAACATAAGTGTACAGACATACAAAGTGATTTATACCACCTATAAACAATGTCTAGGCTACCGACTAAACAAAGTGAGTTTTAAGCTTCGTAACAACTTAAACTCCACAAAATTGGCCACAAAGAATTTGTTTATTTTAATTTCCAACCTTCCAGACACCCCAAAAGGATAATTTTGAGGTGGAGGAAAAGTTTTTAAATGGAAAGACTGGTCGAGCGGTACCTTATTTGAAAGGTATTGTTTCAATGATCATTTTGAAAAAAAGAACTTATGTTTATGTTGAAGACGATGATCCCAAAAAAATTGAAATTTGATGTGATTTTACTGTTGATTTTATTATTAATACTTTAATATGTTATTGGCTACTTTAATATGTTATTAATGTCGAGGATCCCAATTATTTCTGTTGGGAGGACGTTGAAAGACATTAAAAATATATATCATAAAGTCTTTCTTTAACCCAAACTTTACACATTTTTCATTAAAAAATTGTTGAAAAAATTAAGGACTTAAACAAAAAAGAATCAAATAGTAGCAAAGTATGTCATGTGTCACATCATTTTATAAGAGTTTAAAAAACGAAAAATTCTCTTAGTAAACTGTATCTATCTATCTGCAAGGGTTTCAAAGCGGCACAGCGCAAAAAATCATTTTTCCGATTCTTTTCGGGATTTTCTATTGCTATTGTAGATTGCATGTATGAATTTATTTATAAGAAAATTGCCTCATTCTGCATTTCTAAGTGTTCCTAAACACAAACGTTAGATAAAAACAAAAAAGTTACAAAACATATTAAAAATAGGTTTTACGTGCAATTATTTAAAAAAAAAGGGGAATTCAAAGAAAATTGGAGGAATCGGGAAACAGACAACCTTAGTCACCCGATTGCAGTTTGTGTTACATTGGTCAGTTTTCCATAACTTTTTTGTCAAAAGAATGAGTAGAGTGTTTTTTTGGATTCCTCACACCAATTATGACACTTTTCAGGTTTTAGGAGAGTGTTTTCTGAATTACCCAACTGCCTCTCATCTGCGATGCCGTATCGCTGCTAATTTAAAACACTTTTATTAAATTTAATGGTTTATAATGTGAGTGGGAGTGTAAAAAAATACAGAATGAGGTAATTCCTCTAAAACAAATCTTTCATGACCGACAATTAGTTGTCAAAATAAAAAAAGAACAAAAAAATGAAGTTTTCATAGCAGAATTTCGAAACCTTTTTTTTTCATTATAAACCCTTAATTTTTTTCAAATATCATGAATTATCAAAATGAGTAAATTTTGCACTGACTGTTTCGATGACTGAACAATGCTGTTACGAAAATCAATAGTGTATATTAATTTTGAAGCCTTGGGTAATCAGCTATAAATTAATGTAAAACATTTTCATATAAATTGACATTCTATATTCTAGGCCTATCAAACTGTACAAGTTGGCTGTAATTTCAAATAACACCTCGTTATCGAAACTTGAATCTGAGCGATATTCATAAAAGCTAAGCCGGCCAGCGTCCCAATAGTAAATAGAACTAGGAATGAGTTACTCCACCAACAATGTATTCTATGGAAATAAGAGAAATTTAAAAATCCGTAAGGATTACTGAGCTTCAGTCTATTCCCAACTCCCTCCATCTAGAATGTTAACTCTCACATTACGGCGTGAACGGGGACTGGGTCAAATGTGCCAATGGCCACAGAATTGATCCTTATGTTACCGTTGATACTTAGATTCCTGTGGTAAATATGGGCCAATGGTCAGAGTACTCCACTATTGTTATAACGATAAATATTCTCGTAGACCCCTACATTAAAAATTTTTACATTACATTTTTTTATTTCATATTAAAATTCCTGTGTCCCAAAAGTATGTGCCTTCATTTCTTCCTGAACGAGATTTTGTATGACTGTAGGTAATTCTACACTAAATTTAAATGCCAAGTCGTAATTTGATAGGCTAACTAAAATCTAAGAATCTGCTGAATCGTATCAGAGGTCAAATTATTGTTGACGATTACAAAAGTATAACAAATTAATCCAACCAAATAACCATCGACTCATTTGAGTAAAAAAGTACAAAAATTGAAAGAATATCCCCAACTGTCCGTAAGCTCAGTGTGATCTCCCCCCCCCCCCCCGCAGTACCCATATAGACTGTCATTGGCGCAGTAGAACCATAATTTCATGTATCTGACTGACCATTGGTGCAGAGCGACGTCTGTAATGGTGACCCAAACCTGACAACCAAATGTAGACAAAAATTTGAGATATCAAACCGACAATGGAACCGGATTATGGAAGCGAGAAGGAGGATTAGGATCGAGATGAGGGTCAAGATGAGGAGGAGGAGGAGGAGGAGGAGAGGAGAGGGAAGGGATCAGGTGAACCGAGATGACCAGAGGGCGTGATGAGTAGCCTCCCTTTATTGGTTTATACGAGGCCTGACAGGATATTAACTAAGACAGGGATAGATTTGGTCACATTGTCTTTCCTCCCTGCAGTCCCCGAGAGACATGGCGAAAAAAGCGGCCGCCAAAGGTTTTCAAGACGTATTATAGACGTTAGAAGGCAACAATGACGACACGCACTACTCGTATAACAGTGCGAGACACAAGCCGATCAGTGTATGTTTCAGAAGAATAAATATACAAAATATCATACATTTAACTTCATTGTTGTGCTTCCGTTGCTTTTTATAAGTTCTCATCATTTGACTTTTGAGACGTCGCACAAAATAAATAATGATACAGGAATTATTGCATTGGCAAAGTAATATAGATATCAGTAACAAATACTGTAGATGTTTTCTTAAGTCATGAATAAATTATGTTATGACTTAAATAAATACAATGCTAGGTAATCTATGTAGTATGATAGTTTTCAACACGGTAAACTATCTTTTTCTCACTTTTTTAAATTTTTAATTTTTAATAATATTTGTGTTATTACGACCCACGCCTCACAGAATATTTATTTGACGTAAATATAAAATTTGTGACATTTGGACATCAAATTGAAACTCGCAAAACGTAAATTGACATAAAATTGACGTTGAATTTGGGTTCAAACGTTACTAAATTTCACATAAAAATATCAAATTACATAAAAAATTTCATACAATTATGAAAGTAGTGGAAAAATTTCAAATTATCATTTTCCCAGCCAAATTTACAAATGGATGCATTTCTGCCAACCAACAGATTGAAAAAGTGTAAATAAAACTGATCAATAAGATTCCACCGAAGGTATAATTTTAACCTAAAACCTCTCACCCAATATCCTTTCGCTCAGACCTCTTGAGCTACTGAACTGTACTGGAATGTATTGTTATTTTATTACTTAAAAATTTTAAACAGGCTTTCACCGGCCTGCAATAGTTTTGGATCGTCCAAAATTTAATGTAATTTGAATTTAATATTTTTATCATAAGAATATGAAATACCAGGGGCACAAACTGCGCATTTTGCAATAGCCTATTTCTTTTGGTTACGGAAAAAATCATCTACAGTAAAATTCGAAGGAATTATATTACTTAAGTGGGAATGTTTTACCAATATTTATGTTGATTATGCAGTGACAGATGATCTATTTTGGATAACACTTCAAAAATCATCTGAAGACAATCAACTGTTAAGTTACAATTAAAATTCAAATATTTTATAATGAAAGTTTGTCATCATTTTAAACTGTTTTCTAGAAACAAATCAAAGGCTGGAGGGGGGGGGGGGCGAAGTCCGAAACGAAATGACCTTTTTAATCACCATTCGCACACACGCTACATCGCAAGCTCTAAAATATGACACCTCAACCTTAAAAATCGGTAAGTATATTTCGAGAAAGAAAAGGTTGAAACAGATGAAGCCTTTATTTAATTACTGTAAGAAGATAGAAACTTGATACTGTAAATCTAATACTTAGCTTGAATAAACTCACTATTTTTATTTTTTATTCCACATAAATTGATTTATTGAACCTAATAATTGAGTTTAACTTAATGTCAACTAAATATTATATGAAATTCCTGAGAAGAGGTTGTCTGTTTCTTGTCACTTTGTATCCCAATGGAAAATGACATAGGCCTATAATTTAAAATATTTTCAAGTAAATGTTCAATAAACGTCAACAATTTGATTTTATTTGACTTTGATATTTTTAATATCAAATAAATATAAAAATTTTTATTTGACGTAATTTGACATTTGTACGTTTATTTTACGTAAAATCATATTCTGTGCTGTGTGGGCATAATTTTAAATTCAGGCTTTCCTCCCAACGAGCTAAGTAGTGCATAGGTTAATGTGAAGTGTTATAATTTGAAGTAAGTGTGATTTAGAAATCCATCCTTAATTCCCAAAAATAGAGTTTGTCAGGGGTAGGCCTGAAATGATTTATTTTTACATGGTAATAAAACAAACCTATAAAATTTATATTACAATTATAAAGGATTAAACAAAACAAACTAATGCCGCAAAAGAGGCCCAAAAGGACGGTTGGACCTAAATTGGCAGTCGTTCGAACTCTGCATTAAAATTATGTTTACAAAAAGTTAGTCTAGTGATATGTGACTAATGATATTTTTCAGACTTCAGCCAAGGGACGTAGCCAAAAACTCTTGAAAAATAGTGTAAGGCAAATTATACATAATTGCAAAGACCTTAGTTTGTGGATCAATTTGCTTTTAAACAATCTCGGCCGCATTGTGCAAGATACAATAGAAAACTAAGAATGAGGATAAAACTACGAAAGGACCACGTGATATTTGACGAGCGGGCTTTTGGACCTCAGTTGCTTCTGAGCCTCTGGAGCGCAATTCCCCTGATGCCGCTGCCCTGCATTCCAATCAGCTGATCCCCCAAGTGTCTCAAATACAGGCATCAACTAAAAAAATTACCTTACAAATATTGGAGTATCCAATGTGAAGGGTATTTAGAGTGATTGTGTATACCAGTTCAACAATATGAGTTGCCGATGGATGGAGAACGAATTTAGAGAAAACAAAAACAAAGAATCGCTATAGGGATTCATTGTTATTGCTGGCTAAAAGCTTTAAAGGTCCATTTCTTACGCAGGTTAAGAATAAGGTGTTTGTAACCTAATTTAACCATCTGTCAGTTTCGGAATGTCGTTGCACCGGATCAAGCTTGCTGTAGGGCCTACTAGCACGCCTGCTACCTAATCTCCCAATCTGTAATATATTGTTTAGGAGCTATTTTTATAAATGTTTTAGTAATAAAATGATTTATAATTTTAAGTATTAAAGAGTTTCATAAGTAATAAAGTATTATTGTGAAGAATCTGTTTTTTATTAAAAACAATTACGTAAAATATAGGCCTGCCTATTTTTAATATACATGTATTTCAAACCAAGGAATTCAGTTAAAGCAATTTATTGCAGAGTTATCGATTAAAATAATTTTAAATTTAGCTTAAGTTTATATCATTTGAATATTTTACCTGTAACTATTGTTGTTTTTTACATGATGGATTTTTATATATGACTTTTTGATGTGAGAAATGGCACATTGTTATAGAAGTCCCCAGGGAAAGGGGCACGACTTGAGAGCCAAAAATACCCTTAAGAATTATTATGATTTCTACTAATAATACAGTAATTACAATTTCAATCAAAAACCTCTAGATTAGAGATTAGATATACGAGTTAGGTTGAAATGGAATCAAGTTTAGGCGTATTTGTGAGAAATTTTCGGTCGTCATTCTCATACATGTAGCCAATATTTTGTTTGATTCATACACAATCGAAGAAGTTGCACAATTATTTATTCCATGGTTAATTACTGTTAGATTTGTCATAAATTAAGGTTGAATTGACCTATATTATGGGACTATGTTGAAATGAGTTCAAAAGTGAAATTTACACCGCCAATGTTTTTACTGTACAATGCAAAACTGACTTATAGGTCTAGGTAAATAAATAAGAATTCCACTTCTTATGAGGTTTTAAGACGAAACGTTAAACACTTAACTTACATACAAATTACACATTTTTTAAGATTAATTTATTAAATGTATATTTTGTTCCCGATGATAAATAATACAAACTACATAACTTTTATGTCCAACATAACTCCTGGCATACTGTTTACAAGACCTCCCCCCTCCCTCTCAACTTGTTTATCGATATAGTGCTTCACCCGTTATGCTGTTTCTAGTCACCCGGCGAAAAAGAGCTTTTAGGTTATGTTTATACATCAGTTGTGTATCTTTAGTTAGTAAATTTTCGTGAGATTCTAGTATGTCTAGTTGCAATTAGTTTGATTGATTAAATATGGGAGAGATTGACCACGAGATTTTTCGGATTTTCCGTAATGGAGTTAACTCAGTAAATAAATGTGTGAGAGACCTTATTGATGTGAAAAATAACATCTTGTATCTGTTCGACGTTTCGACCGGTAATGTTTTAGTATCTAACAGTTCATCTTTTGCTGGCTTAGTTGACTTCCCAGAAAGATATCAGGTTAGTAATGTTAATTTCCTAGTCATAAAAAACTAAGCTATATAATTAACTAGGACTATAGGCTAATTGCTTAAAATTTGTAACTTGAAACATGGATGACCTAGGCTAGGACTAGTAAACTGAGTGTAGACAAGTAAGTTTTAGATCTTAGGCAAAAGTTAAGTAGGCCTCTGTCGAAACAAGACATTACCAAACTAAGTTAACACGTTCAAGGTGGCACAATTTTTCATAACTTATTAAAACTCAGAGTAACCATCCTGAGTTTTTTAAACCGCCACGCCCATCGAAGAAGCAGCAGTGTAAAGGGGAGCCATGTGGGTCACTGAATACAATATACTATCGAGCAGTGCTGTGCAAGGTTTCAAAGGTCTAGCTCAGGTCCTGGCGTAGAAATAAATCACTCAGGCCTACTCACACTGCTGCTTGGAACCGATCACATCCACCAGGATGGCATTAGGGTTCCGCATGGGAGGGATCACTCCATGCTGCAGCGAACATGTCCCAGATGTCAGTCTGAAACATAAGTTAATGTTTAATCTACTGCTTATGGTATAGTACTGTATGAATCTTAGATCTTCTGGCATATTGATAGGCCTACTGAATAAGTGACACTAAAGTGCCTTCATTGGGCGAAACTTCGTTATCCGACTCCATCGGTCTTATAAATGTGGAAATTTCGATATTGCGACAGGTCTAATATTACTATTATATCGATGTTACAATTACACGGTACGATTACGATTTTATTACCTGATTTAGTTTTGATCTAATATAACTAGGCCTAAACATACCTTTTGACAATAAAACAAATAACTTATACCGTATAGCAAACAAGTAACTTAACTGAAACAGCAAAAACAAGTACAAATTGTAGCTAATGTAACCTGTATTATCGAAGAACAACACAAAATAACAGACCTGTCAACTCTCATGCAAAATGCGTGAGTCTCGCCTATTCGATCGTCGATTCACGCTCTCACGCCAAGCACCCGCAAACTCACGCATTGTGAGAGTGCTCGATGCAACTCAAAATGCAACTGTATGTAACAAAATGTAACACTATCTGTCCGCAATCACGTAAACTAAGCCTAACAGTGGCGCTCCTCGTAGAAACACGACACTGATATAGCCTACACAGCCTTCTCGATTGGTTACTTTGGAATGCCATAATATGATAATAAAAGTGCTTCTGCCATTGGTTGCTTTGTCACAAAACACGGTTAACTGAACCAATTATGGAGCTTTTTTGAGTTGTCAACTGTAGCCCTAGACAGGCTTATCGGAGAGTGCCGCGATCAGCTTTTCCATTTAAAATGGGAGTTTGAAATGGAACAGCACCCGCCAGTAAGTCTGTCCAGAGGTGTGGATAGTATGCTACAGCTAGTGATGTGGGCCGGGTAAATACCCGGCGGGAAGGTAAATTTAAAAAGGGTATTTTCCAGAGGCCAAAATAAATAGCTTACCCAAAAACTGGGTATTTATGATTTGTTATTTATTTACTGGGTAAATACAATTTTTTAAAATCTACAATGATCTAATTATGATAAAACAAAGGTAAAAGTGTTAATCAGTCTTTATCATGGTCTCCAAAAAATATTTTACTTCTGAAAAATATTCGAGACCCCGGATAAATACCCAAAATTTGGGTATTTATGTTTTTTTCATTTATAGGGTAAATACAATTTTTTTTTGTAATCTGAATGCTCTAATGATGATACAACAATGATTTAATGTGTTTAAAAGTGTTTATTTAAGGTCTCTACAAGCTGGTACTGTTGATGTGCTGGTATCAACAACTTTCTTAATGCTAAACAAAATATTTTATACTGCAGTATATTTTTATAATTTAATTTCCTAAAGTTTTATGTAACCATCCTTAATGAATAGGACTACTTGACTACCATAATTAATTTAATACTATGCAGGATTACAGAATTGATTGATTAATACCCAGATTGGGTTTTTGGACAACTGAACTAACACCTAATAACTTAAACTTAGGCCTATTATTGATTAGTCCATTCACTCTTTTAAATAGTTAACAAAACCATTTAAAATGAACATATTTGAACACATTAAAAAATTTTGTTAAATGTGTTAAATGATTTTAAAAACTGTTTTTTAGAGCCAACATTTGGTCACATTAGAGATTTAAAGTTTTTTTTCTTTTTTTTTCTAATTTTTAATAGCCTACGGTACTGTCAATGTTAGGTCTCAACCAGTTCTCAGAGTCAATCAATTCTCACCAGTATATTCCCACGATATATTCTTTAAAATAAAATCATAACTTCACAAAAGAGGTATATAGTCCATTAATGGGGTTGTTGCCTTCATACTGTATTTATCTCGTTCGTTTTTCATAAATACCCAAATGGCCCATAAATACCCGGGTATTCACCCATTTTGGGTAGGCCTATACTTAAAATGGGTATTTACCTGTGGGTATTTACCCCGAGTTTTAAATACCCAGGTATTTTACATCACTAGCTACAGCGTGCATTAGTCAATTGGTTTGTTTACTTGCAAAATTTATTTTGTATCGTCTAATTTTACTTTCAATATTAAAGTAAAATATGTTATTTTATTTTCAATTAGGTACATAATCAATTATATGTTTGTGCATTGTTGTGGTGTCTGTAATCAAGACATAAAAAAGGTTTTTTTATTAAAGACTGTGTATTTTTCCGCATCTCACGCATTCTCACTCATTTTTGCAAGATCAGGGTAGGAAAACTCCAGCATCGGCATCTTATCAGGTTGACAGGTCTGAAATAAACTACCCAAGTTTATTGTGTAGGTGTATCTTAATCGTGAGAAGAAGCAGCCTTCGTTAGACCTAAAACGGTGTCGCACAAATGCTGCCAAATACGAGTTAGGGCCTATATTTTTGCTATTGTATTAAAGGGAATCTGCATTTTAAATGTTTCCAGGAAACACCATTGATTTTGTTGTTATGAACATCACTGTCAATAAAAGTGACGAAGGTTTACAGTTAGATTGTGCGGTTAGATTATTATTATGAGTATAGTATAAATAAATTTTGTTATGATTGTATTACGCAAATCTTAACTCAAACAATTACAACTATCAAATGATCGCAATATCGAAGTTTCCACATCGATAATAACGATGTAGTTGGATAACGAAGTTTTGCCCCTTCATAGTGCTGTTAGAAAATAACCTGTTTTAGCTTAAATGCTACAGTACCTCTAAATTTAACCACATTGCTTATATTTTAAATGCCGCAATATGCTTAGCGGCAGGAATCCTCCGAGGCCTTGCGTACCATCTGTTGTTAAGCGTGGGGGTTTTAAGAGGGAAATTTTGGAGTACGGTACTTTTGTGTCAATAAAATGGGACCTAACTCGTGAACAGTCTCTACAACAGCATAAAGGTTATTTGGGTTTGCTTTCGGTTGAACGCTATGTAGGCCTACCAGGGCCTATGTAAACCCGGCCTGTCCTAAATGTCACAGAGCGCTGTAGGTAGCCCATAGGTTGCAGTGAGGTACAGTAGGTCATTGGTGTATGAGCTGCTCATCTCGTTGTATTACACGTCAATTCTTGGTTGCCCAGTCTCTGTCTGTTGTTTAACTCAATTCTTGTTTGCATAGTTTATAGGCCTATTTTGTGGTAACTTAGTTTTAAGATGTCAATATAAAAAGTGTTTTTATGGAACCAACTTACCGAGAACTGAAGCAGTTTCAATTTCAGTTTTACAAAAGCAAATAAGTGGCTTGGCGACACAAGTAAAGCTTTCATGGGCTGCCATTAGAGCCGCTGTTTTTCAAGGTCTGAGTGAGGAAACAAAATGTTTTCTTTCACTAATATTTTGTTTTGGAAACATGGGTCTAGGGAATTAGTCTTCCCTAATACAGTTAGTTTGGATTAGCCTATAAACATTTTATAAAATGACCCTGTCATTAAAGCATCCCCCTTAAGTGTTTCTTTTGAAAAAATGGACTCTAAAAACCACAGCAATTTCGGAACTATTATCAGAGGAAGCTCAGGCCTGACCAAACTTCCTGGGTTAGCACGTTGACTACCGATTGTCACGTATACATGATGATGACTTAAAAACCTTTAAAATAGTCCAGCGTCACGTATACGTATCGCTCAAGCTGATTCCAGTGGACGTAGTTACCGTTCAGTTTAGTGACTCGCTAAGACCATTCAGTACATTATATCGATTGAAAGCCTGTTTATCGGTCTATATGAATGTGTGACACGTATGCGTGTCGCTTGGTCTCTGGGTATTCTGGGTCTCTATTTATTTTTTAAAATGACTTTCAAAATATTCCATCCTATCTGCTCACAGGTTGCCTTTAGTGTTTCTCTACTACTTGTTCCACATGGCGTTTTTTATTGTGAGACACATTGTCCTGTACATTTTAGTATTTTTTACTGTAATAAAACCATTTTTCATTTAATTCCGAGTCATCCAACTCATGTCATGTATGTGAGACAGTCGGTCTATAGCAAACAAACATAGTATAAAATCTTACTATAGACCGACGTCACACGTATGTGATGCAATAAAAATGCTAAAATAGCACTGAAGTAGGTCTAATATTTTATTGCAACTTTATAAGTAAATATATTTAAAAAAAATTTTGGTCTCCGGGTTACTGTTTGTTACATTTACTTGGTCTGTGGTGAGAGTTTCGAGTACTAGGCTCGGTCTGCTGGGAACTCCAGGCGTCCCGAATTTCCGACCGTCGGTAGCCAACGTGTTAAACAAATAAAAAACAATATCATTTTCTCATTTTTGTAAGGAATGTCAATGTGGAAATAAAGAAAAATAGTGTTTCGTATAATAGAAAAACAATTGTGTAAATTGTATACCTACGTGTCGTTAATCTAAGGCATTGGAAATGCACTGTAATTGACGGCTGTGTATCTTTAGATAACAATGTATTGTGACGGTTCGGTTATAGTATGAATAGGCAATAATACAATTCTAGTTAGGCCTACACAAAAACTCATTTTTAGTTAGGCCTACATGAGTGGGAATGAATGTTTTAGGCCTACTATAAAACAATAACTTTTGAATAACTTAGTTTGTCATTGTAGGCCCAAGGTGGTGTTCATTGTTTAGCAGTAAACTAATGGTGATATCTTTTGGTGCCATTCCACCAGATTTGACAACTTCTTCTGATTTATTTCTTTTCTCAGATCCGCAGTCTTCCAGGAAATTAACACAGAACAAAAAGATCTAAAGTTGAAATCCGGTACAATGTAGGCTAAATATCAAATTCCATTGCATATTCTACAGAACGTCATGGGTGGATTTCATTACAAAGTCAAAAAATGTTTGCAAAACTAAGGATACCGCCTAACACCTTCACATCATTGCTGCTTGGATTCCTTTCAAATTCAATCTTTCAACTTTGGATCTTTTTTATTTGTGTATTTTCCTAGAAGACTGCATTTGAGATAGCCCTAAAGAAAAAAGTCGGAAGCTGGTCTACGAGCGGTCAAGGCCTAGCTATCACCTTTAAAAAGATGTCTCCTTACTGACTCTTAAGAAATATTTTGTTCCTTTTAAAGTATTGATTTTTATTCATGTACGGCCAACTCATGAGTTTTAAAACAACCATTCTTTCTCTTATAAATATTGTGATATTTCAAAATAGTTCCGTTTTACTGCCTCACCTTTTATTTTCATCTTAAAATATAGAAACATTAAAGTAACATACAGTAGACTCCCTCTTAACCGGCCACCTTTTAACCGGTCTCCGCTTTAACCGGCCTACCCTGACACAAAATAACATCTTTTTAACCGGCCATTTTTTATATCATCATTGCTTTAACCGGCCGCGTTTCGCCGGAAAAGTAGTTTTCTTATCTAATGTATCATTCAATTCAACTTTATTTTATATTGACTTTCTCAAACCAATTAAACTGTAACGTCATGGACGGAAGTGACTGCCACCGGAAGTCAATGCGTTTGGACCTACTATCCAGCAGACCACAATAAAGAAACGAATTATTATTAGTGTAGGTTTGTAGTGGATTTCATGGGTGGTGGATGTTAGCTATAAATCATATACAGTAATGTATTTAAAATTGTTTTTCAAGTAATAATTATTTTTAGGCCATATAAAATTGTGGGTTGGCGTTCTTAAATGAACATCGGTTTAACCAACCAATTCATTATCCGGAAACGGCCTGGTCCCGAGGTGGCCGGTTAAGAGGGAGTCTACTGTACCCATGGGTTACCAGATGCCCTAGTTTTCTGCAGGGATTATGCTTTTTTTAACTCTGTCTGCAAAAGTGTTAGTGGCTAAAAAGTGTCTGGTGTGCTCAACCAAAGTCATTCATTCGCTGTGTAGGGCCTATTTATTTTTTGTAAAAAATTATAGGCCTCAAGAGTTTTTACTAAATTCAATTAGCCTACAAGTTGTACAAAACACGAATACCATTACTATTACCAAATCCTAAATCGTGGCCTATATCTGGATGATCCTGTCAGTTTCATATTATTGATATTATAATAGAATATCATAATTAATGTGTATATTACACACATTAACTACATTAGGTTACACTGTAAACAATTTCCTATATACTACTATATACACTACTACCCCTATAGATTACTATATACAATTTCCTCAGCCACAAGCTCTCAAATGTTGGTGAAGGGGGTTTGAAAGTATTCTTCCACGAGTACAGGCTGTTTCCCTTGAGCCACGCCCCAACTCTAGATTTAAAAATTGCTGAATGGGAAGGCTTTTGACTGACTATGGCAAAAGGTTGAACATAAGGACCAGCACTTTGTAGCTATCTCTTGTCGTAGGTGACGTAGATGTAGGTGGCACTGAGGGATGTGAAGATAGGCTCTGCTACGAATGCTGTACTAGTGCACCAAAAATAGTTTAGTGCTTCAGTATTTCATTTAGTAAAATAACACATATGTAAATGTTTAGCTTAAAAATTCCTTAAAGAACATAATACTAGTATTTGTACTTTTAGTTTTTATCAAGGCTTTTTATGCTAAAGCATCCTTAGTTTCTTATTTTTCCTTAGTCATATTTTACTTTTTCCTCTTGTTTTATTGATCTTCTTTTATTGGGGATAGGTGATTATTATTTCTTGTTTTGTATTCCTAAGATCGATTCATCTCTATTAATCATTACTTCCAACATGTATTTTAGCGAATTTTCCTATAGGGAATACGTGTGTGTGTCCGTGTTACTTATAACTTTTGAAGAGGACCTCCAATTCTTTATGAAATTTCGTATAGAGGTGTAAGGCCAGGTCTATTTTCATGAGTTCGCGAACCAGCATGATATGGTTATGTTAATGGGGTTTTATGGGGCTTCAAAGGGGTAAAAAAAGGGTTTTCGACATTTTTGGACCATAATTTTTAAAATTCAACAACTTTAACAAAAACCATTTTAAAGAGCTTAAAAAACAGATAATTTAGTATTTTGAATATTTAACTTGGCTTAACATTTTACGGACAAAAGCCAAAAAGGTTTCCCATGTTAATCTTATTAGAAATCAACAATACCATGTATCTCGCTTATTTATTCATATAACTTGGTCAAATTTGGTATGTACATTCACTCGGTAGGGTTTAACTGATATTTGCTTACAACACCCATATGGCGGCAAACCTACATACTCACCCCCCCGGGGTCAATG
>CM061535.1:99311898-99373940 GCA_030545055.2 Neoaliturus tenellus
CAAATAATGAATTTAAAAGCAATGCATATTATCACCATTTTTAACGATGTTAAACCATTTTTAGCAGGTTTATTAAAAATTTATCCACGTCACATGAACCGCCATACCATTATTGGGAACGTATTCAACTTTCATGTGAATCCGATGCAAGATTATCGAGATAAAGTGTTTCAAAGCACCTATAATTAACATTGTTCTTATGGGACTAAAAATGAAGATGGCGGAGGTACTCCAGACTCTTAACTGATTTGACCTACTGTACTCAAGTATTAACATTCACCCCCACCAGTCCCTCTAAAGCTATACAAAACAAAATTTTTTATGGCTACCCAAAAAAACGGTTCTAGAAGTTTTATTTGATTTAAAAATTCCAAATGTTGGCTTTTTTAATGCTCTCGACTAAACTTATGTACTGTTTTCATAAACTGTGACGGAGATAATTTTTGCCATATGAAATATCTGCATTTAGACAGCCTATGTCTTTGTTTTTGAGGTATATGTGACTTACAAAAATGTACTAATATAATATGAGTTTTTATTTAAAAATGCGGAGGTGTATTGCAAAATTCTGCTTGTTTAATAAATGTGTATCTTTATTACCTGAACCAGAAAATTTTCAGTTTTAAAGTACACTTAATCACTTTAAGACACCGGACGCTTCCAATGCGTTTTTTAAGACGAATATGAATAATGGATGGGTGTAGAATGTGTGTGATGTCCTGTGTAGCTTTGATACTGTCTAAGATCAGCTTGTTTTTAAAACTGGGTTATTAATTAATAGCCAAACGAATAATGGCAGCTGGGTCAAGTTTCGAACCATTAAAAAGCTACTAACTTTTTCAGGATCTAACCGGCAAATTTCAAATTTACAGGCGAGCGCTATAACCACTCAGCTACTTAGTCAATGTTTTTTTCTTTCTTTCTTTTTTTAGACAAATATATATAACTTGTCATATCGCCTTTTTGTTTCTGTCAAAAGTCTTAAGAAAGGTTATCATATCATTAGGTTAAATATTGTAGTGTACTTTCGTTGCTCTCTGCATTACGTTTACCCTCGGGTATAATAAATAGCACAGTAGTTGGT
This sequence comes from Neoaliturus tenellus, assembly GCA_030545055.2. NCBI lineage: Eukaryota > Metazoa > Arthropoda > Insecta > Hemiptera > Cicadellidae > Neoaliturus > Neoaliturus tenellus. The sequence goes on from CM061535.1 coordinate 99,312,983, forward strand.
TTATTCTTAGTTCAATAATAATAATAATAGTAATTGTCATAAAAAGAATGTTTTGACCAAATCTGTTGCTTTTACTTTCTCCCCCTATACCATAGTATATGGAGAAAGTATTGTTTTCGTCAAAATTTTCGAATTTGAGTTGTTGGTGGATTTATCCATTTTGGTTCCCCCTGAGTCCAAAAAAGTGGTTTTCGGAGTGATGTGTGTGTGTGTGTGTGTGTGTGTGTGTGTGTGTGTGTGTGTGTGTGTGTGTGTGTGTGTGTGTGTGTGTGTGTGTGTGTGTGTGTGTGTGTGTGTGTGTGTGTGTGTGTGTGTGTGTGTGTGTGTGTGTGTGTGTGTGTGTGTGTGTGTGTGTGTGTGTGTGTGTGTGTGTGTGTGTGTGTGTGTGTGTGTGTGTGTGTGTGTGTGTGTGTGTGTGTGTGTGTGTGTGTGTGTGTGTGTGTGTGTGTGTGTGTGTGTGTGTGTGTGTGTGTGTGTGTGTGTGTGTGTGTGTGTGTGTGTGTGTGTGTGTGTGTGTGTGTGTGTGTGTGTGTGTGTGTGTGTGTGTGTGTGTGTGTGTGTGTGTGTGTGTGTGTGTGTGTGTGTGTGTGTGTGTGTGTGTGTGTGTGTGTGTGTGTGTGTGTGTGTGTGTGTGTGTGTGTGTGTGTGTGTGTGTGTGTGTGTGTGTGTGTGTGTGTGTGTGTGTGTGTGTGTGTGTGTGTGTGTGTGTGTGTGTGTGTGTGTGTGTGTGTGTGTGTGTGTGTGTGTGTGTGTGTGTGTGTGTGTGTGTGTGTGTGTGTGTGTGTGTGTGTGTGTGTGTGTGTGTGTGTGTGTGTGTGTGTCAGGATGTATACAGAGCTAGAGAATGCCCCAATGGTCCGATTTTGGTGAAATTTGGTACGTAGGTCCAAACCCACGATAATTCCAGGCGTTTTTTTCATTTTTTTGAATTTATGATTTTTAAGGGTAGTTTACCCCCAAAAAACCTTCAAAAATCGTCAAAAATCAAAATTTCTCAAAAACGGCTCTAACGATTTTGATTAAAATTTTGTGGTTTATTAAGCTTAAAATGGTGAATAAAATGACACCACCCGCATCTCCGAGAAAATGCGCGTTCAAAAGTTATGGAGTAAAAAGTGTTTCAAAAATCAATTTTTTTGAATTTTCAAAATAACTATTGTCTTGAAATAAATTTTACTTATCACCATTAAATCAAGCTCAAAAAAACTAAATAATCCAGTATTTTAAATTATTGCTCTACATCAAGTGGTTGCGGAGAAGATTCAATTTTTCGTTTAGCGGTAAACGCAGTACGTTGTTAAAAGTCACAGACGCGCGTAGGGTCAAACGAGCGCTGCTCAGCTGGTAGCTATCCGACTGAGTCATCAAGACATTAATGTTTGGAGCTTTTAACACCTTTTTTATATTGTTGGGAGAAAGTATGTGTCAGTTAACTGATACCGTTTATTTTTTTTTATGCTTAAAGACTAATAGTGTAAAGATCGGTTAAATATGTTAATGGTTCCTAAACCGTTTCATCTCATTTGTTGACATCAGTGTCAACCCCAATACCTACAAATAAAAAAATTAAAAAACAACTACTAAATATCAGAGTAAAAAACGAGTCCTAACATTATTACGAGTCCTAAAATTATAACATTATGAGTCCTAAAATTATTTGAAGCAGGTTGAAATATCGTCCGTGAAGTAAACACTAGTTAGTCTTTGCGTACTTTTCTAAGAACTGCGATTAAAAAAAAAATCAGTAGAATAAACTGCATCAAATACCGCAGAATTCGGAATTCGGTGTGTAAATGTATTTACACACTGAAATAGAACAAAATTTCTTAAATCTCCGCATAAATGTCAGAAAGTGTAGTTTGGGCCCGGGGTGCCAATATCGAAGGCTCGTCGCAGCCGTCTCCTGTCGGCTATCTCTCCTCCCGACCTCGTGTTGACGCTATATCATAAATCTTATTATGTCACCCATGGGACGAATTTACTATCAACAAGAGCCCATCATATCTTTATGCCCTGTATATAGATATTACATTATTCTTACATGCTTCCCCCCACCCCCCGTTACGAGAGTGTAACATACTGCTCTCCTCCCTTCCTATTATTTTACAATGCCTTTGATTTATTGATTTGGATTTTCTGGTTATTTTCTCCGTGTATTCTTGTAGATATGTTTTAGATGTTTTTGAAAGAGGAGAGTATTTTGATTGATTTAATAAGCGAAAGCGCAAACACTACCGCTGTCCTCCAATTGAGTGTTTTAACCTGTATTTGTTTCAGGCAATACTTTGTATATTTTTTAGGTAGAATCTCGATAGCCTTTCTCTTAAATATACTCTTTTAAATATAGATTTAAAACTAATTTATCAGTTAATAAAGCCTTTACCGTGTGCATATAACATAAACTAGGGGCTACTAATCCATTGCCTACTCAACGCTGGTCGATAGAGTCAAATGTATCATTTCATTGAAGGACTCTCGTAAAACTTTTTAGTTCTATTAAACCGCCTCGAGTGATCGCAGCAGTGGGCATTCGTTACTTCTTTTCTTGTTTGATTCACTGTTGCATCTATCCGTTTAAAACATTAATTTATTACATGATATGTTATTAAATTACTTGGTTTCTTATAAAATTATTAGTTTTGTAAGTCACTTGCTATGTGTATCCAGTATTGTTACATTCTATTATTTATAACAACGATTTTTATCCGTCTGAACAATGATTGATCAGAAGAGGGAAAATGATTGACAGTTATATAATATTCATCATTCGTAAAAAGGTTTTTGACATAACTTAAGCCTAAACACAATCCGTAAGAAATGTTGATACACTATCTTAACTCGGAGATAAAGGTTTATACATTTTTTATAAATGATTTACTGTACTATTTAGGTTTATTTTTTATTCTTATGCACCTAGGCTAATTATTTTTCCAATCTCCATACTCCCCTAAGCCAACCGTTACAGTTTTATTTGCAGCAAAATTTGTTCAAGCCAATAGTTTTTACAAGACGTACCGGGGCGCTAGTTTGTATCAAACATTTTTCTACCTAAAGCAATGATGCTATTATATGAAACGTCGATACGTTATATTAGTTTTTTCCGAGCCTAACTTGTATTCATTGAACACTAATTCTAACTGAAAATAAGTTTTTTTACAATCAAGTAACCAAGAGAACAAAATAATAAAAAAAATGTAAAAATTTGGTCAGGTAAGATCAATGAAATTTAGCATTTAATGTAAATCAATTCAAATAATACTATTTTCCAAAACTTCCAAACAGCCATTAATAATACTAGTTGAAAAAAACGTGTAGTTTAAAAAAAGGACTATCATTATCTAGTGTAAAAACTCCTCCATCACCAATCGATTATTAATGGCCTACCGTAATATCCGAAGAAACGTGGTCGGTAAAAAGTTTTACTTCGTTACAAAGGACTTAAAAGAAAACAAAAACGAAAGAGCATTAAAGTCACAATTTTAAAAGGGTTCGGCCGATATTACTCGGGTCTGTTATAATTACCATGCAAAACAAACGCTAATGACGCCAGCAATAATCTTATAAACTCGGAGGTGCCGCCACCGCCGGGGGCTGGAAAAATCAAACTTTATTAAAAGACAAAAATGCGGAATGAGAAAAAGCTGACATGCGATGCGATGTGTAATCTCCTTTCTCCAAAGCTCAGTATTATCTAAATGGTTACGCATCTGTTTCCTCCTTTAATATAAACAGGCCCGCCAGTCGTTAATCGGATTTTTAATTATTTTCTTAGCTCCCACCCCTTCTCTTCCGCCGTGCCTCCCCAAGCAAATGTTTAAGGAATTAAAGACTGCCGTCTTCAAATGGCACGGACCCGGACAGAGTCCGACTCGAGTCTTTACACCATCGCCGTCGTTCAAAAAGTAAGTAAATCGATGAAGAAGTACCGGTCGTTATAACATTAGACACACAGTCATGATCCAAAAATGCTTTTGTTGGAAATTTAAACACGCAAAAGTTGTTCTAAGAACCATTTATGTTCATAAATCTATATGAAACAATTAACAGAGCTATTTTAAGGTAGTTTTCGCTGTATTGAAGCAAGGTTTTGAAATACTTTACCTGTATTTAAAGAGGTTTATTCAACAATTTACCTTAAAAAATCTTTTTTAGTACTTAATAAATTATTTTTGAATTCTTATTTAATCAAGTTCTATTGCAGTCACTATTGAGTTTGATGTTCTTAGTTTTGTTTCGTGACAACAAAAAACATGTAATGGCTTGACTTTATTGAAGAATTTTAATAAACATGTAAATAATTTAACTGTCCGGACTAAAATAAGTATTTTAAATACGAAATCACACAGATTTTTTTTTAACTAGACACATATATGAGATAATGACGTTTTAGTTGCCTCAAAATGAGGTATTAATTTAAAAGAGTTCATAGTTTTCTTTGATTAAAAAAGGTAAGCTTGCTTATAAAATGTGTAACTCAATTAAGACACATGTTCTGCTTTTTCCGAAGCATATCCCCTTCTCTTGCAACATTGTTGTGGCGTTTAAAGTATGCACTATAATTTTTTTGTGTAATATCACCAATCACATATCATATTATTCACATTAGGTGTTCTCATACACAAGTCAAGTTCCATTGATTTTAAATTTGTTTAGTTAATCCGATGCTCTTTTGCTTTGAGAAATAACCTTTAAGGATACCGTCGCTTACAGATTAATTATCAAATTTAAACATTTATTTGTTAACAAAGGGATATGCATTTGCCATTTTGCCTTACTTTGCTCTGTCCACGTACATTATATTTCTGTGCGTGGAGTGAGGGGGTGAGCCGCTACAATGCAGGTGAATTTTACCCACTGAAAACACTTCTGGACAAAGCGGGGATTCGAACCCACGACATCCTTGCCAAACTTCCGTAGTTAATCGCTTCAACCAAGTCTCGCCACTAACTTGACGAATGAATATGGACTATTATTCAGTTTTAAATATTCGATAATCATATGTTTCACGATTATTAGCTTATTAAACAAGCCCAATATTTTTGGAAAAGTGCCCCTTCCAAACTTGTCTATCCTAGCTGTTTGTGATCCTCTTGCCTATCCAACGTAAGTGGCGACTCTTATACCATTGACTTCTCCAAAGAAACCTCACCCAGATAAAATCGTTCAAAAATGTTTCTTTTTGCACTCAAAACACACTAAGTAAATTATAGTGAACTGTAGAACTAACGGTGAAACAAGATAAAACCGCATTGATTAAGTGAAGATAGGGATGATAACACATAAAACCCTCCAATTAAAAACGGAAGACCCGTCTTTTTATATCCCTGAACCCAAAGTAATTAAACGTTCGAATGGAAACAGTTGTTTGTGGTGCAGAAGGGATTCGGATCGACCTTTATCGGGACAAGAAAGCGAGCGCGGGAGCCTATTATGGTCAGATCACCCCAAACAGGGGTCAGAAATGTTCTTACACCACTACCTAACTAAAAAGGGGCCAATAATACCCCCTCCCGCCCCCTCATGGAAGTGAGACCAACGAACGATCGTGTCTCTCACTTACAATCCACTGTATCTCACAATCTGACCACTCTCACCATCACTTCCAATTTCTCTTCTAAAACCTCTCAGTTTTTGCTGTCACCTAGACCTATCCTGGTGGACGTAACATACATTTTCGTCTCTTTCAAAAAGCGTGGAGGGAGGTGAAGAAAAGAAGCTGTAACACATTCGTATTGTCTGCAGGTCTCGGATGTTAGCTGATATCGGTGATCTGTGGGGAAATTTTAAAATTGTATAGTTTGAAGAAATGGTTTATAAAAAAATTCAGAACAATAGGGCACACACATTTTAAAACTTACCTATATTATGTTGAAATTTAAGTGAACTGTATTAATATCGTTCTTCCTTCCGTAAAAATCTTCTTCGTTGATCTTGTGTCGTTGAAAAATTACTGAAGTTTTTCATCAGCGATTGATGCCCAACTTTAAATTTACTCTCGATTCTGTACGTTAAAATCCCAGGTATAACTGCGAGTAATACTTTAAAACTTATTTAAAAAAATTATATTTATCGTAAATCGACTTTGAAAAGAACAATCACCTAATTTTTACATGTACGGATCGGATTAAAAAACCAAATGAAACGACAAAATCGCATGACGGGGAAACACATTTCATCAAAGTAATTCTCGTTACACCGTCATTAAATTTATACGAAATCATGTCCCCTCGGGCGTAGGTGACAGCGATGTGATTTCAAATAAAACAACCGCAAAAAGACGGGAATCAATAGAGATACAAAGCACGTGATATCAATTGAACCTATTAAACACAAAGGACAACGTTTATATATTTTTATCCGAGGTGGTAGCCCCGGGGGTCGCTTTGAATACGCGTCAATCCAGAGGCAAAGCTAAGATCGGTCTCCTCTTTGTCCGAATAATAATTTTGGAATTACAACCGTGTCATTCGCCCCGCAATCGCCGACCGGACGTCTGTTTGGCGCCCCCTCCTTCCCAACCCCACACCGTTTGATTTTTTATTTTAGTTCGTCACTTTATTATGCACGCCACTGTATAGCGGGGATCGCTTTTCATTTGAATGGTTTCTCGTTTTTAGTATTGTAGGTTTCTTAGAAAAAATAAACTTAATAAAAAGATAAACAAATTTTTGCGTTTATCATCAAGTTCAAAATAAAAGTAAATAAAACGATCTTTGCTGTTCGAGTGGAACCTGTATAGAATGAACCATCAGATTTGAATTCCAATTAATGCGTTCGTTTAAACATCACTTTTCAAGAAGCCCGTCAATCTTAAAGTTTGTTTTAGTTATGAAAGTAAATCAAAATACTTTTCGTTAATACTAAACGAAACAAATCATCCAAAACAAAAATAAATCTAAGAAATAACACCCACATTCTCTATTTAAAATTTACCATCATAAGGTTGATGGTCCTCTTTTTAGTTCTGTCTCTGAACAAGGCTGCATTAAAGGAACAAGATTCTAAATGAATAAATGATTTATTTCCTCAAAGTACAAGTACAAGTAACAAAATTATAAATTAAACACTAAGGTATTTTCAAACATAAATAACAATCAGTTACAATAAAGAAAATATAAAATTCCAAGAGGAGAATATGGTCCCAAAGGCAACGCCTGATTAGGGATTCCATCAACTAAAATTGACATTAAGATAAGAGTCCATTATTCGGTGACAGACTCTAAAACTAAATATGATTAAATTTCCCAAATTTCATTAAATTATAATTACATTTACTTTAAGGCTATAAAAACGAAAAATTAAATTTAAACTTATCCTTATTGAATTTAAAAATAAATGGAATCCACAAAGGTGAAAACAATTTGATAATAAATAGGTTGGTTTACAATCTACTAAACTAAAATATAAAAAATAATACAATATTTTTTTCACTTAACAGAATTATTACAGGCCTACCATATTATACTGATATATTGAAGTAGCCTAACATAATTTATTGTAATAAATTATTTATTTATTGTAACATTATTTATTAACATAACATTATTTATTGTGATAAATTATGTTACTTAAGATGTTGTTAAAATGTTATAAATTTGGTCCTCCACAACGTTTCTGTCCATGTTTATAAGCCAAGTTTTGACACTCGTAAGAAATGTATTAAATTTCTTAATATTTTTTATGTTCTGTGGTAATTTATTAAAAAGTCTAGGAGCTGTATGGTCAAATGTGTTTTTGTAATCTAAAGGAACTTTTGCCGTAAGTTTCCAGGTATTGTAAGTACGGTATAATTAAATAAAAAGAGCCCTTATTCGTGAGCGATACATCAGTCATATTAGCCGTCACCCCCGTTGTCGAAGCGACATTTGGAAAGCTTGTCCTCATATTCACCTTTATTAACTCGATACCAAGTTGATCGGTGACCGAGCGTCGGGGAGCTGGCCCTTCGCACAAAGGCCGGGTGGATTACCACGCAGGGCCTGGGCCGGGCAGGGCCAGGAGGATTTATTTTGTAAAGTGCAGGATGAGACGCGTACGCCCGATATTGACGCTACATGTATGCCCAACGTAATGGCCCCTAATTAATTAACCTCATGATGGATGTCGTCTGATAGCCCCACTTTTTATCATCGTCACTTTTAACCCTATTTAATGGGTCAGGTGATAATTATTTGCATTAGGTCGTTAGTTGATGCCCGCTCGTTTTATTGGGGTGTGGTTCAATCTTTTTTAATCAACTGTGTAACCTTTTACGTACCCCCTCCCATAAAGACATGACATGACATACTTATCATCGTACGATCCGTCTCTTTCATGACGGCGCGTGACGCGTCGAATATGAGCGAGAACGGCGCGTAATTAACCCGCTATTACCGTTTATAAACGTTTACCATATTGGTTCGCATAGATTGTATAAATTTGTATCGGTGACAGGAGTATTATTTCATAGTCTAACCTCGAGCATGCAGTTTTTTAATTACAAATGCTAATTCAGCATTAAATCCGAAAAAATAAATGTTAGTTTTGTGGCTTTTGGCAGTGGGCTTTCGGGGTTTTAAAAATCTCGGTTCATAAAAGCAGTGTGTACGTATAGTTTTTGTTCCCAATGCAAGTTACATTAGGTGTTGGTTGTTTCAATGTTTTGAAAAGCAAAAGCTTTCCTTAATTACGTTTTAATTCAGCAAATTAGTAACATAATTTTGCTTCATCATCGATCAAAGTGTTTTATTCAACAGTTAATTTGGTCAACTGTTGTAAATATTGCAATTTTTCATCTGTTTTAATCACAACCAACAATAAACTTTCTAAATTCAGTCCAAACAGAGACGCACATAAAAATAATGAAGCCGAACACCCGCGGAATAATAATTGGCGAGGTGATTCGGCTGCCGGTTGTAACGGGAGTCAAAAATGAATTGATAAGAGTGGGGCTGCTACCCCGCCAAGAATCAACAGCGAGAAGACAGTGATAAGACTCCCCCAGTCGGGTGGGATTACCCTAACCCTTTATCTTTGACTTGTATGTGTGTAGGCATAATGCGAGCTGTATGCAAACTAGCACGACGCTTATAGCTCCCCCGCTGCCCATTAAAGATACCCTGTAAGGCATCGACCTTGTTACCGAAAAATACAATTCGGTAAAATCTAATTTATTCAGTCGAATTTGCATATTAAGTATTTTTGTAACCCCCCGATTCGGCGAACACTTCATAATCTGAGTCCCGAGCTGAGCCGTTCGGTCTACCGAATAATTAAATGTAAGGCTAAGGGTGGGTTGTACCGATGTCATGTTACATCTTATTCATAAATTTATTTACTTTATTGTAGTTAAAAATAATCAACCATGAAAACTTTCGTCCTATGTAACTCACCCCTCGGGTTAATCGTTAAAATTTTGAAACAAATACTTCAGTTCATATTATTTTTTTCCTTCCTATTATACAACTATTTTAAAACCTGTGTTGTAATGTTTGTGTGCACATATATACATAGTGACGAAACATAAATATTAAGTAATTCATGGACAACCTTTATAGAACATGGGGTTTTTTTGTGTTTTCCAACGTTGATATGTTCATCATCCCACTAGATGTTCATGTTTTATTTGTATTTTTATAAAACATATTTTGAAGGAAGGGATTTTCATCATTTATCACACTAACTACAGCGAACATGCGAACCCTGAAATTTTCCAGAGGAATTGAGAAGCAAACTGAACGATTTGCTTACAAACAAAAAAATTACTAAGCGTACTAAAAAGTACTAAGAACTGTAAGGTAATTAGCTATATGATATAAAACTGATTGTCATAGGTTTGTTGCACAAGGTGTCCATGCAAGTAGTAGTCAACCTCAGCAAATTTTTAACGAGTTTTCTACATTCGTAAAACAACCATAAAGATTATTTTATATCATTCATAATAAAATAGGGACTTCTTTACTTATTTTGCTGCCAAAATATCCTTAAAACATGGAAGACCAAATATTTTGTGCATCTACATTAGTAAGAACATTATTTAAAAAGTATAATCCTATATTTTTATTAGTTTTTAATGAATACATTTGAGTAGTATTAAATTTATGTATAATGATATAACCAATTTTTTATACTATTATTACGAGAAGAAAACTCGGTCGTGTGCATTCAAAAATAAGAGCCTTATTATGTATTATGAAAGGTATCTAAACAATCCTCATCTCACCTATAAAACTTGTACTTCCGAAAGGGGGGAAGTGATTTTAAATTATAATTTAGGCTATATTAATCTAAAAGCGTTCTTTAATTATTAAACTTAATGGAAAAATATATAAATTTTGATATGCTAAGGGATAAATTTACGGTTTTGAGTCATATTATTACCTAAATTTTGTCAACACTAACTCACTTGTATCATTATACCGGAGGAAATCCAAGTTGATGAGTTTCAGTAGAAAATGGCCAAAGTGGGCTTTAGAAGCTTGATCGGGCAAATAATTCAATCAGAAGTAGAGAAACGGTCGGACGGGGCGTGGTTGAAATTAATAATTGTAAACTGATAGGTATCAAAGCCAGCCACGATTGCGGGTATTGAACTGGCCGCTGTGGATTTGGCATACAATTACTCCTTCCTTGGCCCTCCTTTGAGCCTGTGCCTCGGCCGGCTCCGAACAATCGGAACTGGTTATTTATAATTACCATGCCGTAGACAGTTGCACGGGAATTTTCCGCCTAGATCGTAAAAGGATGCAGGTGTAAATACCCCTGTCGCAGCAGACCTGCGTGCTCAGCGAATTTCCAATGAAATTTTGGTATATTTTCTATTTCCCCATAAAATTCATGGGGATGAGAGTATGTAGGTTTGCCGCCATATGGTTTTTGTTATTATATATAAGTTTAAACACTACATAGTGAATGTACATACCAAATTTTGTCACGTACTTCTTTTTATTTTCCCCATAAACCCCACAGGGATGAGTACGTAGGTTTGCCGCTAAATTTGTTTTGCAAGAAAATATAAGTTAAACGCTTCCTAATTAATGTACATACCAAATTTTACCAAGAAATCTATGATTTTATCAAATGCAGTTAAAATTTAAATGCTGATAAGTTTGAATTTATAAGACTACATCGGTTGATGAGTAAAAGGGTTGCGGAGTGTTCATGTTTTATAGAAAACTCTGATATTTCATTGATCAGCATTGGACGTGACATCGTTGTTTGATACAGAATAAAATAAAATATGGTTTCCAACGTTGTGCTTATACTGTTATGATGTATAATACGGTTAATATTTATAAAGCATGTTCCAATGGTACAAATAGTTGCGTTTCATGTTACAAATATGTTTAATATGTTAACGATCGATTTTGATCAGTCCCACCAATCTCTTCTAGGCCCAAACTAAAACTGCGTAAAATTGTCGATCGGTATACTTTAATTTATAATCGTTTTTATACATTGAAATATCGAAAATAATCAAAATCTGGACTTTGAAATTTGTATGGAAATCAAGTCAATCGAATAGCCGCAAAGATTGAGCGCTGAAACTTCAACTCGGGGTTGAGTAAAATATGTAACACATAACCGAGATGGGTGTAAAGGGACAAGTGGCATTCGGTCAAGCTGTAAAATAATAAAAGGCTCAATGCCCGCGGGACCGCCACTAATCTACATTAGGTATTCGCGCGAGCGGCGCGGCGGCGGCGAGTGCGCGGGTGTGCGTTGATGCGCGTGCGAGCGGCTTCGGATAAAAATGCAACCGCGGCATGCGATATTCGGGCGGGGCGAGCTGCGAGATGGCATTACGGCGATGGGTATAAATATGTTCGTATCCCGGGATTACTTGCTGGAAATATACAATTAACTTAATGAAAAATACGCAACCTCTTTGTGTCGCGTGAATGGGCATTAGGCTTAGATGTGGCCGTGATTACTTCGGCTTTGGCGACCATTCGTTTTGGTTTCTCATCTCGGACCCCCCCCCCATCCTCGCGGACCGCGAAATTCCTATATTTCTCCACTTTATTATCCGGTTGACCGGAGCGCGGATACTTTCCATTATTTTTCTTGGCGTATGAGCATTTTTCGCTTGAGAATTGCGAATTCGTTAAATCGGTTATTTGGAGTTTTGTCTACGAAAGTGAATTTAACATAAGAATTGTGAATTCTCTAGGTCTCTAAGTTGGTTCATGAGGACACATGATCTCCGTGATGACTTGTAGTAACAGATTTTTCCTAATTTAAACTTAAAATTGAAAATCTGACTCTGAAAAGTGTCAACTCTGCTATATTTTAACAACTTCCCAATTTAGTTCTGAATAAAGTTTTCCTGATAAAAAAAACGTTTCAAAATACAAATTTCACAGTCATCAAAGCGGGATTTCACTGCAAGTAAAATGTTACGGTGAAATGTTAATATTAATTCGATTATTCTTTGAGTATTTCTAAACAGCAATGATGTCGAATATGAAATATCCCCGGTCTGCAGACCTGCATAATCAGCGATTTTTCGATGTTTCAAGTGATGTTTTACTTATAAAAACAATGGGACTGTGAATGTACGTTTGATGCGACCAGCCTGAAGGCAGTAGCTGATTTGCCCAATTTAAATGAAGATACATACAGTAACACGGTGTAGGAAATAACATTTATAATTAAGGAAGATTTAACGGGTTTTTCATTTTTGTTTAAAAAAATCGTGGAAATAAGTTTTTTTTTCAAACAAAAGCGTAAGTTTTTTCAAATAAAAAAAAATTCTTTATGTACGGTACACATTGTTTAACGGTGTATTATATATAAACGAAAGCATATTTTTAGATTTGTACTATCATTCCAAACCGCTTTCGCGATGGCAAAAATACGCCTGACATATTAATTTGAAAATGGTTCTGCGTCACTGACTAACCGTGACTACTACCGCAATAGCTTCTTCTATTTAAGGGGAATACTCTCTTAAAACATATAATTTAAATAGTTAATAAAATAAATAAACATTGGCGAGTACAAATTAATTCAAATTCGTGAAGCTGAGTGGAGTAAATAAAAATTCAGTCAGCTGTTTTATACTAAGAATAATTATTTAGATATTTACATCAATGTAATTTCCAATTTTTTCAATATACATTTTTTATTTATATTACCCAGGTTCAGTTATCAACAATCAGTTAATATTCTAGGGACAATTTTATTACTTTTGTACTAAAATAAAATCGGCCACATTTATTTGTTTGGGGTTCAACGTTCACAAGCAGTTCCGACAGTGTGGTGAGAAGTACACCCCCTGCTACCTAGCGTTCAACTAGTGAACTACCACCACCCCTCGACATGACAGCACGTTGTGATGTCACTACCTACCTGCCCACAGTGACGCGTTTGAAAACATATGTCATATTGTTAGAAAAAATGTGAATCATAATTAATTCTTACATAAAAATATTAGGTCTCGAATACTTTATAAAATGAATATACCCATAAAACACGTTACACTTCAAAACACGATGGAATAATGTAAAAAGTTCAAAATCCAATAAATTAGGGGTGTACGAACGGATAGTGATTTTTTAGGTCGAGTCGAGTCGAGCCGAGTTTCTGAAAAAAATCTGAGACTTTCGAGCTTTCGAGTCGAGGTTTTTACAAATTATTAGTGTGCCAAAAATGATATTTACGAATACAATAAAAATAATAGTAATAAAGTAAACGCGTATCTCAAATGAAAGATAATAGGAATATATTTGATTTACTTACATATATATATATTTATATTTATACATATATTTATATATATATTTATTTATTTTCCGGATTTTGACTGCTTCCGGAAATTATGAAAAATGCTTAATTAAAATATCGGCCTAACGGACTAAATTAAGAAACCTCATTTAAATTTGGCCTGTCATCACTCCCCATTTTTTACTTGTTTCACCTTTTAATTTGATCACCTAGATACAAAACGCATCAATAAAATTCCAATTGATCGTGAGTGCAGAGTTCATAATCAATGAAGAAACAGTTATAGTCTTATGACAATAAAGATATTTGATTTGATTTGATATTTGATTATATAAAAGATATGCATAAAATTCCTGCACTAAATTACAATTTTAACATTGGTATGCTGTAAAAATAATCAATATACAAAAGTTAATATATTTTTAAAAGAAATAATTAAGGAATATGTTTCATAGTACTGATTTTAATTTACATACCCACACCGTACGTATCTCAAGCAACGGTGGCAGTGATGATCTGTAACTGGCATTTAGTTTGAACAACGCCATTTGAAGTTATTTTATATCTCACTCGGATCGAAAGAGTACTCAGAGCCAATTTTCACAATGAAACATTTAATCTATTTCATTTCTTAAAATGTAAATCTAAGTTGAATATAATAACAAAATATAACGAATTTTCTTCAAAAATGAGACAGAAAAGAATTTCAATCTGGTTGTGGGATGTACAAATATGTTTGTAATTATCACTTCATACTGGACTCGATGTAACGAGTTTTTCCAAAACTTCGAGTCGAATCAAGTAGTTCAAACTCAACTAAAAAATACTCGATTTTTGAGCACTCGCTCACCCCTACAATAGATACTTAATTATTTTTTCCAATCATTTGGCGAATTTTTTAGGAATAAAGTTGACCAAGCTTACAGAATCATTGTTAAAATATTGATTACAAGTTTTAAAAATGGAAAAATGCAATAAATGGTCCCAAACTTTAAAAAAAGAAAAGGATTAAAAGGGTAAAATATACAATGTGCTTTTTACAAACCGTTTTCAGTACAAGAATAGAAAGTTAACACATTTAATTATTACATTTTTAGGAGTTTATTTCTGTACTCTCAAATATAACTATCTACCAGTGTTTATTTTTGACAATTTCATTGACTTTCGTGTAGTAATATCAGTTCCACTATGATTATTTTAAGGAATATAAGTACAGATTCGAATCAAAATATGGAAAAGATCATCCAATGAATATGTTATTCGAAATAATTTGGAATTTTTTGCTTTCGTTTCACCATTCAACCAATAGACTATAGAAAATACTTTATTTCCATTAGGTATATAACAAAATATGCAATAGGACTCGTTAACAATAAGGTCTATAATAATATATTAACCGTTAACTGTCAAAGAAACAAAACAAAAAGTGGCCTATACCATTACAAAACTATAGGGCTATATACTCAGGTATTCAGAGTAGAAAGCTTCACTTTTAGCTAATTCTGTAACCTCTCTCTTAAAGCTAGTAATTGACAATTTTTTTACTTCTAAAGGTAACTTGTACAGTTTGAGTTGTTGATATATATGGCTATTTATAATTTTTTAGAAAGTCTAACATGAGGAGTTATTAAATTAAATCTATATCTATTTTGATAATTATGACGTGAGTCTTGTCAAGAAAAAGAGTCTATGTTCTGTTTAACATGATGTAACTTACTTAAAATGTCCAGAGACGGGATGGTTACAATTTTCAGTTTCTTAAAGCTAGATTTACAAGATTGGCGACAAGCTCATACATTATTCAATAGATAGTAATTATTCGCCTAATAGATGAATAATTATTGTCAGAATGTACTATATTAATATTTTAACATCTCTCATATTGAGTTAATATTGGGCCAAGGCCAAAATTTCTAATAAAACTAAGGCGTATAGAATATAAAATTAAATTTTGTCCAGTGGGCTTGTGACAAAGAAGTTTGAATTAAAATAAAATCAAACACAATTGATTGATATAAATTAGAATTGATGATCAATTTCACGTTTCATTTATTTATTTATTTTTAGTTTAATACGAGTGAACGAATCAACTTTCCATTCTCACAGCCCAAATCAGAGTTGAAGCAAATCGACAATATCTCCTTTGAAATTAATAACCCGGCGCCAAAAGGGAGGGCGAATAGGTAAGGAACTGGCATTGAAATCAAAAGAAGCGGCGGAGACTGGAGAAGTTGAATCGCAAGTTGACCGCGCGCTTTGAGTGTCGATCTTGAAGCTTTACAAAGAAGGGATTGAAAGGGTTGTATCTGGGAGGATCGCATCCCCGATACCCGCACCTGGTTCATTAATGGATGGATATTCCCACAACACTCCGTATCATAACAAGGGTTCGATCCATTAGATGCGCGCCGCGCCGCGCTCCGCTTATGCCGCCGCCGCCGTCTTCTGCCTTTTCAATTCTCTCTTATTTCTCCTCCCCCGTCGGCCAAAAGCTGGATTTAACCTCCAAAGGGACAACTCGTTACTTTACACGGTACAGGCCAACGATGAGGTTCACCCTCGCTCAGATAGGTGGTTGGGTTTAAATTTATTTTAATGTACAACATTATTTCGTGGCGTTTTAGTATAATAAGTACTGTGAACTAAAAAAATCGTTCGGTAAATATACGAAAGTAATTTATAGTAAATATAGTATAATAGTTCAGCGGTGTCTCTGAACTCTCTACCGACCTCTTTAGGTATTACGAATCGTTGCCAGTTGATATTCGACGAATACAGCTCCATTCTGAGCGCTAGGCAGATGGTGTGAAACTTAAAATGAAATAAGTAAATAAAATGACAGAAGGGAGACAAGTTATATGAGGACAGCTGTTTGTTTTCATGAAATGAATCACATGTTAGGGAAACATGCTACATTTTGTCTTATATTTAAAATAGGCTACATGGAAACTTTAAAGTCCAATGGGGCGAAGCACATGAACTGAGGGTGACAAAAAATATTCCATGACGTCTTGGTCTAGGTGACGTGAGGTGTCAAATTTCCTACAATTTGACTCCTCAACCATCAAAATTGGTTCATAAATAAAAGAGTTGTGCTGCTCACAAGAAATTCCTTACGGAATTAGTAAGATAGATTGTAGACCTAAAGACTAGCTAAAATGTCATAAATAAAATTGTACCAACTCCATAGTTAACCATACTGCTGCCAATTTATCTTTTTGAGAATAATTTTCAATCTAAGAACGAATTGTTGGACTAAGTTGAAACTTGGTATACATATTTATGATTCAAAGTTATGATTAAAGAAAAATAACCAATTTTGCACAGTTCATAATTTCAAAATGGAATCAGGTTAAAATCTTTTACCTTAAATTACATAACAAGTAAACAAGGTAGTGAAGTTTGTGTTAGTATGTGTGTTTTAGGAAACTGAATTTAAAATCCAACAATGTAAAGATTATGGAAATCGGTTCATAAATAAGCAAGACAGAGCAATTTAACTGAGGCTACTCATGGTCGTCCCGCTTCTCTGGGAGTAGTTTGAGTATGAGACCCATTGTTGAGCTGGCGCCGCGACCGCGCTTTCACTATGTACAATGCATTCATATGGTTTAATTTAAGGGAATATGTAAACGAATAAGCTATTACGGTAGTCGGCACAGAAAGGCCGAATCCAGGAGGAAATATATTTGCCTATGTAGCCCCTAGATGTCAAAATCACAATTCGTGTTAATTATAATATTTTCAGTTAGGTAGTGACGTTGAGTTTTTTTTTTTTTTTTTTTTTTTTTTTTTTTTTTTTTTTTTTTTTGTGGATCGTGTTTAATTACGTGGCAACATGTTTCACTTACTGTATTAAGCGGTCTGTTTTATAAAATTATAAAAAATACTTCGTGCCGCGGCCATTGCTCCTTATTCTTGAAGAGGGCACTCAAAATATAAATAAAACTATCTCCCAGTCTGATATAGGCTACATAGTATATACTGCAGGTTGCATGACATTTCAGTCAGCAAATTCTTATCTTACGTAACACTTGACTTCCTTCTCACTTTTTGGTCTTCCTTGTTGACAAAATATTGACAAAAATTTAATAAACCGTTAATCTGTCTTTTAAAAAATCCTATACGAAACGTTTAATTTACTTGTAAATTTTTCACAATATAGGACCTAGTTTAAAATTGAACTGAAAATATGTCAAAAACAAGTTTTTCCCTTGGTATTTCTCAGGTTGTGTACAAAAACTTTGATATACGAGTGACTCTACCTTCTAAATCATAATAATGATTCTATTTATAACTGGCCATGAATAAAATTGTCCTAACATCCGCTGCTGTATTAATGTTTTATTGTTACTTTGAATGCACGTAACTTAGTCTATTTATAAAAACTAGATAAGGCAAACCGCTGTTGCAGGATTCCTACGTACTTATATTCTACAGCTCCTTCATACTTATATTCCTACAGCTCCCTGATATCCTTTAGAGAAAAATCATTACCCATTGTAAATTCGTTGACTATTGCACATTTGCTGTACCAAATATGTCTCTTGCAATTACATTTTCAAACATTTTTTAGACATTTGAGATACATACATTCGATTTTACAACATTACCTAACTTACACAGTGCAAGCTTTACAAATCCTATTTCCCTCGAAATATCTCATGTGTAAATTCTTTAAAATTGGTTTCCGAAATCTGCAAAGGATGTCTGCTTTCGGACGGACGTGGAACAAGAGAATTAATTATGTACATAAAAACGTAGCGTCGATAAGGGGAGATAAGCCGAGCTCGTATCTTGAGCTGGAGGCAGAGCACAATTAGAAATGATACACGGGCTCAAAGCGCAAAGGAAGCCGACCAGTGGACCGTAATACGCCGGTTTTTAGAATAATCGAAGTTCAATTAAGCCATTAGTGCGAGTGAGACGGCAGACCGGCAGAAGGGGATGTTTGATTTATCAGCAACTGGAAACTTCTGGCTTTGACAAGTCCAAGCGGGTATTTCTGGGGAGGGGGTGCCCGCTGCCGCTGTCTCTGTCTGTGTGTGTGACGCCTTAATGCCATGTCTCTTACTTTATTCATTAACTCCCAAAAAGGGTCTTGATTTCACATCGATCCCATCTTTTTACACGATTACAAAAATACATTTGCTTCTAAGCTGAGCAATGTCCGAAAGTTGATCAGACTTTTCTTTGCATCGTATTGTTTTAACACTTGAGTTCATTGTAATTTTCTTTTATGTTTTTTGGGTGTTTTCTAACTCCCGGTGGGGTGATAGGTTAAGTGTGATAACTATTAACTGTCAGTCTGCAATTAATAAATAAACATTTTAATTTCTACACACTTCGGTTATTGAAACCGTACAGTGGTGCGAAAGAAATTGCAGACATTTCTGTGGCTTGGAAGATTGAAAGACAACGGAATAACTATGTCAAGCTTAATTTAGTTTATTTAGATCAATTGGTGGGTAGTTTTTATTTTTCTCAAAGAACAATCGAAGATGATGTATTATTTATAACTTTTCCTTATTCTCATAGCTTCCTTTATTCTCTTCATGAGCATTTAGTAATCATTTTGGGGACTAAAATATATTAATAAGGGATTATATTATATATGCGTTAATATAACCAATATCTGTTTTTAAAATAAATTTTCAATTGGCATAAAACTCACAGGAATGAAAAAAGAAAATACAAAACACAGATTCTAAATTCCAAATAAATTAATTTCTTTTTTTTATAAGTTCATCATTACCATGATGGATAGCGCCTTTGCTTTAAAACCTATTCTCATAATATTTTTTATATTTAGTTGTGTGGTATTGCGACTGAAGTGTACTTCTGTTTCTTTCATTTCCTCCTTGCCCTATACGGGGAAGTGTTTCAGTTTTCATTTTTTTATTGATATTTCTTTCTTAAAACCTGAATCTTGAATATGCTTTGCTTGTCGGATCTATACCATCACATCACTATCGTTGACATTCCTGTGATTGTCGTGAATATATTACGCGTATGAGTATAGCACATGGAGATTTGTGCAGATAATTTTGGCATAAATCATTAATTAGGTACATAAAAATGTATTAAAGTATTTTTAAGAAAATCAGTGGGTTTGAATTTGTGTGCCGTACATGCAGTAGACACTTAAAGTAGATAAACCCATTCTTCATTTTATAAAGGGTGATTTTTCATCTATTAATATTTTCAGTGTACCGTTTCACATTTCAAAAATCACTGCTGAACTAACAAAAGAGGTTACACAATATTGTCTTGTAATATTTATATTTAATTCCCTAGGTAAATCACAAAAGGTAATGGTAGATGCAGTATGTTTTGACTCAACGTTTAAGGTTTACATTATAAACATGTTTCCCCCTGATGTAAAACATCTTGAAACCTATAACTCAAGTATGAGGTATATAACTCAGGTATGAGGTTATAGGTCATGTGAATGGGTAAAGTATAGTATTAATACTATACTTTTACCCATTCACATTAGTTACATTTTCGAGGTAGGCAATCTCTGTTACGAACGAAGAATGCAAACTGTCGGTCTACCAGTGGACCTCCTACTACATTGACTCACAATGTTTGTATTGGCAAATATGCCATTCCTTCCTCCAAGAAATATTTCAATATATCTGAGGACGCACTTATTGAAACATTCCCCTCACGTCTAAATCATCCATCATGCCTCCCGTGACAGTAGCATCGGCCACAGCAACAGTCAAGACCACGTGACTAACTCTGATGCGGTCTACTACGTATCAGTGATGAGCGTTATTTCGTTGTAACTGTTACAGAATAGTAACTAGTATAACAGTTACCAGATTATAAAAGTATCAGTTTCTGAAAAAAAACGTAATCATTAAAATCCATAATGCTAGCCCCTGGACTATGATGCAGACTATAAAAAGGTGATCTTACCTCCGTCAACAGTCATATTTCATGAGGATATACTTAATAGTTATACACTTGATGTTATACACATGAGAATATACTGGTGTAGTTATACACTGACATGTTTTGTTGCAAAAGCAGCATTATCCGAGTTTGCAATTCGTCAAATATTCAAACAAACTCAACGCAACAAAAACACGGTTATAAATACGCCACGAACGACTAAAAGTTAAGAAAAACAATGAAGTTAAGAAAAAAAGTTAAAACACGATAGCACGTTATAGACGTGTTTAATCCTCATGAAAATTACCGTGATTTAATGTAGCAAGAACAAAAACTGTAGTTTCACAATAAATATTTAAATAACCATAAACATAACATCTTTTTTATAAATCGTTCCTCAAATCCTCAGTAACAAGTTAGGCTAAAACATTGCTTTAGAACAGTTAGCATTTACAGAACGGCTTGCCAGATTTGTTATTGGATATTGACTTGCAATAAAAATGTTCTTCGAGATAAGGGAACAGTTAAAATAACATGCTAATGAAAGCAACATGACTAGTTTAAATAGTTAGCGAAAAATAACCTCATTTTTATATGTATAGATATAAAAACTATAGACTGTTAGAAGATATTTTGCTCTCGATAAATTTATCTTGACTCCCAAATTATATAAAAATATAGTAACACAGGAAAACTTCTCAGTTAGTAAACTCAGTAAAATAAAAATGTGAACTTTTAACAAAAAAAAAAAAAAAAAAAAAAAAAAAAAAAAAAAAAAAAAAGAAAAAAGAAAAAAACGAGTTTTTACATTTTATTTTGATCGAACTGTTTACTACTCCAGGTGGTCCGCCTTCTCAACGTAACATCACTTGAAGCCAATTTTTGGAAAGAAAGCAGATTCTTTTATGGCCATTGACAAATAAATGAAAGATTAAATAATTATCAAAGTAATAGAACAACTTTAGTAATATTGCAAGCCAGAAAAGTAAGAATTTTACACCTGAGGTTAAAATAACCATTTAGACAATATACAAAACTACTTATTATTATGTTATTTCATTAAACTCAAAGTAGTTGTTTTTTAGTGTGTATGTTTTTTTTATTAAATGACGATATTAATGGAATTGTGTACATTTAGGCCCTAATCGTCGATAGAACCGTCTCCCTAAGATCGTAGGGCGACCGAGTATGGATTTATGCTAAGGGCAGCCTCAATTCTAATGCTAGGACGGTAATGACCATTCCACTATTGTCATTCCTCCAAAAGCTATTTCCGCTATTAGATTCATTTCAAGTATTTGTTTATTAACTTTGTTCGCTGTAAAGATACTTTACGATATTTCTGCTGTACAATGTCTTTACTAACAGTCCCTAACTGTTCTAAGGAACGACTAAACTCCTCCCAAAATTGGTTAGAATAAAAATTTGGCTGCTTAAATTGGAAATTTTCGCGAAAACATGTTTTTATTATGTTGAGTTTTTAGTCATCTTCACCTATGATCCACTAGCCCATTGTTGCGCAGTCGGCAATGTTAAACATACGGCTTTTAATGCTAAACATGGTATTGCATTCCCCTGTTTCGGACGCCGTTTTTCAACCGAATTTCTTTAAACTTGATAAGTGTTTAGTTTAATAGTTATATTATGTCCCTCATACCTCGAAATTTTTAAAATTTAACAAATATTACTCTTTGAAACGTCGCAAAGTAACTCGATTTTCCTTAGTAATATTTGTTAAATTTTCAAAATTCCGAGGTATGAGGGACATAATAAAACTATTCAACTAAACACTTACCAAGTTTAAAGAAAATCGGTTGAAAAACGGCGTCCGAAACAGGGGAATGCTATACCATGTTTTGCATTAAAAGCCGTATGATTAACATTGCCGACAGCGCAACAATGGGCTAGTGGATCATAGGTGAAGATGACTCTTAAGTCAAAGTAAACACCTGTCTGTAAAGATCTATTCTTGCAAAACCTATTTCTTTTATTTGATACCTCACAGTTTAAGTGATACGCTCAAAGATAACAGATTTGTGGGTTTAATGTTCAATAATTAACTGTTCAATTCTTATTTTTGTTTAGCAATACAAATTAAGTTTTTTTTCCAATTTAGAAAATTGTATGAGGTAAATTAAACTATTAAGACTCACGTGATGCTTCTTATGAAACGAGGTCTTAGCTTTGATTTTTAATTAAGTCAATAATTAAGTTTTAGCCTAAGTAAATTTCAACGTTAATTTTCTACACACTAATTTTAAAACTATTATTTTTATGCACAGTACTTATTTTCTAGATGACAAATAACTATAACTATAGTTATTGCTCGTCTGTTAGTTCCAGTGAAATACATGTACTCGTATATGTAACGACTGGAATAAACTTAAACACACTCAATATATGATTACAGTGCAGTAAACAAAATAACATGCCTGGCATTGGGGGAGTGCCTTTACGTCAAATTTCGTTAGCGAGGGCATATGAGTGCCCTGACGTTTAAATGGATTCCGTATTCGGAAATGTGGTTAATATTGATTCTGGCTGTCTGCCTTACTTGATAAGAGATTGAGATTGAGGTTGATTATTATTTTTAGTAATATAATAATAATTTACTTCTCGTCTTGCTGATTTATCTTACTATAAACGGAAATATAGAAATATTTGTATCTATATATTTCATGTCAGCCGTAAAAACATGAACTAAATTTCTTTTTGATCACTACTTAGAGAAAGTAGCCATTTCGATGACATCTGATACCAAACAAAATTTAACCGTTTCCCAAGCTCTAATTTAAAGCGTGCAAAAAACAGTCAGCTGATTTTCCCTGACTCAATATTTACTTTTCCTCGCTTTCAATCAGTTCTTCATTTGCCCACTACGTCCACTAGTGTTTTCTTAACATTATTTTTTATGATTTAATACATCTGTTTTTACAGTTTATTAATAATATAAATGTAAACAGAAATAGATATGCACGTCGTGATGAAAACTATCGTTGATAACTTGTGCCGAAAGTGATTTTCCGGCACTTGCCCAAACTTCCTGTCCTCGACCTCACCTCGCACGTGAAATTTGAGGTACTTGTTGTGTTCAGCTGTGCTTTACACATGAAACTTGAGCGCGCACTGAAAATTTCTTCTTTCGGAACTCGTTATAATATATATTTTATCATTTCTAGTTTCTAAAAAAACACGAACTTTTTATTGCTACTTGGTTTTTGTTACTACGAAAAATGAGTCACAACCTTAACCTTTATATATATATATATATGTGCTTAGTGTATATGTGTTATGTATATGTGTTGGTGTATGTTCGGTAGTTACTACATTATCGTGAGTATAGACCAACGACGAACGTATGATGATAACGTAAACTATAACAAACGTATAATATTGTTTTATTTGTTGTAATGATCACAATAAATATAAAAATCTTAATTTTATAATAAAATCTATGTTACTTTACAACTGTTTGCAAGGAGAATAACTTAGCAAACAACTGTTATAATATTTAACAAGTTAATACAAAATCTCAAGGTTGTGCAGC
Source organism: Neoaliturus tenellus (assembly GCA_030545055.2). NCBI lineage: Eukaryota > Metazoa > Arthropoda > Insecta > Hemiptera > Cicadellidae > Neoaliturus > Neoaliturus tenellus. The sequence continues at coordinate 99,337,140 of CM061535.1, forward strand.
TTATTCTGTTGGCGGGGACAGTTTGCTGTTGTCGCGCTATTCATGCACTTTGTACTAGGTGAAGCGCGGGTAGCTAACCTAGAGCGTCTAGCTTGTCGCGCAATTGTTTTTAGAAACGCATAGTGAATAAATCTGTAAATAGGGATTTTATATACCGTTTGTTGGACTTTGAAATTCCAAAATTAATTCAGTTGAAATCCCAGCACATAAAATAATTTTCCACTGAATAGTATGTTTTTCTAGTAAATATATGTTAGGTTTTATAGATGAACTAATCCTGTACACTACCGAAATTTAAGCTATGTTTACGAAAGGTTTCTTGTGAAAATTGTACCAAAATACGCAGATTTTAATACTTCTAGACTTTACAGCCCTAAAAGTAGTGGTCCAAAATAAAAATTGAACGTCATAGTTACAATGTAAGAAATGGTTCAAGATAAAAATTGTAAAAATATTTTTTGACAGCACAAACTTGAACGCATTTTTGTATGCAACCTTAAAAATGTTCCTACAGACACCTGGCAACATTTTTCACGGCAAAAGTAATTAATTAGATTCGTTAGTTAAATTTTTTTGGAGTTTTTTTTTGTATTTAGATGTTTTTACCTTAGGACTTTTTCCTGGTATGGGATATGGAAAGGCGATTCCTTGAAAATATTCTTAAAACGTAAATCGAATAATAAAAATTAATGTGCACTTAAATAAAATAAAATAATATTCAATCAAAATCTGACCCGGGTTGGACACGTTGGTTAAAGGTGAAATCATTGGTTTATACTTAACAATACCCAATACTAAAAATCTTCCCTCATACAAAAAGTAAAAATTCAAAATTACCACCAAATTATTACCCCCTCCATCTAATTAGATGAGGGAAACCTAAAACCGTTATGCAATAAAAATGTATTGACAAATAAAAATAATTCTGCATACGATTAAAGGACATATAAATACTAACCGACTAAAATCTGAAATTGAACATTGTTGGTAATCTCATTAAAGTTACACTGTCATCGGACGCGACGCATCGCTATAGCTGGGGGCGCGGTGACTGACTTCATGACAATAAGTTTGAAACGCTCTACTACTCAAACTGCGGGTCGCCCCTATTTCGTTTTTTAACCGGACTTTGTTAATATTTATTCTGTTTAACTGGCAATCAAACAAACTCTCATTTACAATTTTTACGCAAGAGGTCGCTAATTTGACAAATGTACGAGCTTTTATTTACTTTGGCATGAGTATATTAATTATTTATTTAAGTAATCCCATTCCGTTGTCAATTTTTGAATCTTTCGTAAATATTTATGTTATAATAATTATTTGGAACCTTATATTTAGTTGTGCTTTCCAAAATAATAATATCAAACTTAAGAGTCATCTTCACCTTTGGGCCAGTAGCCCATTGTTGCGCAAACGGCAATATTAAACATACGGCTTTTAATGCTAAACATGGTATTTTATTCCCCTGTTTTGGACAACCGATTTTCAACCGATTTTCTTTGAACTTGATAAGTGTTTAGTTTAATAGTTATATTAGGCCCCTCATACCCCGCAATTTTGAAAATTGAACAAGTATTACTCTCTGTAACGTTGCAAAGTGACTCGATTTACCTTAGTAATATTTGTGACTCTTTTTTTTCGAGAATGGACCCAGCTGCTTTTGATTATTGTGCTATTAATTAATGTCCTGACAAATTAATCGGCTGATTTTGTAAAAAAGTACACCTCATCTGATCAATTACACTCACCTATGCCCATTAAAATGCAAACCGTATTACGTTGGTGTTTCAAAATCAAAACATCAGCAACCCTGCGTTTTCAGCTTTGTACTAAATAGTTTCATGGTGGCACGAACAGGAAACAGATTAAAATTTTTGATAACATACGTTTACCATTGATTTTTTTTTACTGTCCTGTTAGTTAAAGGTATCAGCGGAATATTTCTATTCAAACTCTAAAATACTAAAAATTCCATTTTAAAAATATAGGGGAAAGTAGGGTAATGGTGCGCACCTAAGGAAAAAAAAAAAATCTCATAAATTCCTTGGACAAAAATTACCAATATACGTGTCAAACTCTTTGGTAATTAATGGTGATGATTATTAAACATTATCATTATCATAGATATTAACATTAATAACGCATCTCAATTCCTAAGCTATATTACTTACAAAGTCGGTTTTTCTTTTGTCGCGTTTTTAATATAATATGTTCCTGTACGAAACTTCAAACCTCGGTGTTTATACACTTTATTTCTCGAAATATTATAACATTAAAAGTTATAGGTTACAACCATGTTTCCAACCCTTCAATCGGCTTTAGTTCATATTCTTCAGAGACTCGTGTTGTACGCGTTTTACAGTTATGTTAAATTCAGATTTATTTTCGTAACATTTATGTTATATGCGCTGCCTTGTCTAGTAATATTTTAATTTCTTATGCAAAAGTGTATTACTTGAATTGTCTGTACCATGAGATATTCACCCCAGATCAAAGATTCATTGCTGAAAAATTTAGCCGTTAAGAATTCGTTATGCGGGAAGAAAAATTCATATAAGTGCCAATACTGCTGCACGTGAAACGTATCACACAAACAAGCTGTCAACGTGTTTTGCTTTAGTTTCCTACGCATTCGAGTTGAACGTTAAGTCCATGTTTTTATCAATTCCATATCCATTCTTCAGCCGTAACGTGGAATGTGAAGCCCAAAATATGCAATAACGGTGACCAAGGTTTCCTTCAGCAATCACATTCCCCGATATCACGTCGCGTCTCCCCTAGTGCTTGATAAAGTTTGACATGTCATTTGTTTTCGTATTAGGCGGTTTTACATAATACGGCTTACCCCACTTCTCGACCGTTCTTCGCAAAACGTTTTCAATTTGTATTACGTAAGAAGACGAGGGGTGGGGGTGGGGCTGCGACGGAATATTTGCAATAGCACTGGCATGATATATTGTGCTATTGATAGCTGCCGACGTCGTGGTTAATAAATATCTGACGGGATAGATGCCTGCCCAAATTGCCTTGCTTTACAGCATTTCCGCCCCAAATGTTCCCTACACCGCCGTCGTTTCTTTTGTTGCGCTTTTCTCGAATCGCAAAATGATTTCGTGTATATGATTGTACTCTTGTTGGTTAGAAAATTGTTATTTTTCGTCTTGTATCAATTTACTGTTACAAATTATAACAAACTAACCTTGAAGGTTTACATGGAAACTGGTAATAAATGAAGTTATAATTGATGTAAAAATTAGGGGTTGAATTGGTATATAAATCGTTGTAAGGGGCAAAAAATGCCGTGGTTTCCTACCATATTTGTAAATAATTCTGATTATATTATTAGCAATTTTATCACCATCGCAATTTGTTGTAGTAAACAATGTTTTACGTGCAGTAAAATCTCCATAGTCAGACAGTGTGAGCACTGAATTGCTGGGTATATTACTAGAATATTACCACGTGACATTTTGTACTAGAATTTGTAAAACTAAAGCAACAGGAAGGCTCACTTATGTTTCAAGCATGTCTATGTGGCGGTCATCGACCATACCGTAGCCTAGTCGGACCCTCGGACTGAGGTCGGACCGCCGCTTTTACTCGCTCTTGTCTGTTACGTCATTAATGGTTGGTTTTACTCTGATTGAAACCAGATTTTACAATCGGATCTGTAGCTCTAAAGCTTTCAATGAGATACTGTAACACTTAAGTGCAGGTAGAACCATTTCACCCACGCTAAAAATGAAATTTGCAAAAACCTCAATTTTATTTATTTTGATAAAATCACATTACACTGTAACTACTATAATAGCTTTGAATGCTGGGCTTGGGATTTCGCTGCTGTTTCGCCTTACTCCATTTGAAATCTCAACCATGACCAGATGAAATTTGTAGGGTTTTCATAAGCTTTTCATACAACTGAGACAAAATTAGACCTATCCGATTCGTCTTACATACAACGTTTGTTAGTTGCTATGGACTAGCCTATCTCGGGTCGTGTTTTCGACTCGAACTCTGACTCATTGCTGTTTTAGCTATTGACGTGGGCTATTAAAAATCATTTTATACATCAATTAAAATGCGATAAAAGGGAATTACCTCTATATGGCAACTTAAGCCTTCTGCCGTGGCCGTCATGCGGAATTATACAACGGTATGTCTCGGGGTCGGTATCGGTATGGGTGGCGAGCTGGCCGTGATTGTATTAAAATTAAATGTGCGTCCGGGACCGGGTTTAATAACATTGATGGATGCTGGAGGCTTTGGCCGTCCGGAGCTGTCCGCTGTACCGGCCTCGGTGTTACACTGTACTTATCCGCAGCTTAATTCTTCTCGTTTATCACTCCCGCCCCCGCGCATCATCTTTGTTATCGCATCTTCCTCTTTTGTTTTCGCTCGTATTGTCCGTCCTTATCACCATACGACCCCTGAATCACCCCGTAAAGTAGCAGCGTGGGTCTGATGATATATCGACAAGGATTTTGTTTTAGAGGAATGCTCATATACGAATTGTATTATTTAGAACACAACTGGTGATCAAAGGTTTGGAGAGGGAAATACTAGTTTAATTTCAAGGGAAGTTTCGTTTATAAGCATGAAGATATTATGTGTTACTGGTGTTTAGACTGACAAAATATTTTACATATTTGTTTGCTACGGTTTCCTTAACAATTGCAATTTATTATTCTCTGAAAAGAAAATATTGAAGAAGAAAAAGCAAAGGAATAACGAAAATTAATGAACTAGATTCCTTTAAGATGACTTTTTACTTTCTCCCCCTATACCATAGTATATGGAGAAAGTATTGTTTTCGTCAAAATTTTCGAATTTGAGTTGTTGGTGGATTTATCCATTGTGGTACCCCCTGAGTCCAAAAAAGTGGTTTTCGGAGTGATGTCTGTCTGTGTGTGTGTGTGTGTGTGTGTGTGTGTGTGTGTGTGTGTGTCTGTGTGTCTGGATGTAAACAGAGCTAGAGAATGCCCCAATGGTCCGATTTTGGTGAAATTTGGTATGTAGGTCTAAACCCACGATAATTCCAGGCGTTTTTTCATTTTTTTGAATTTTTGATTTTTAAGGGTAGTTTACCCCCAAAAACCCTCAAAAAACGTGAAAAATCAAAATTTCTCAAAAACGGCTCTAACGATTTTGATTAAAATTTTGTGGTTTATTAGGATTAAAATGCTGATTAAAATGACACCACCCGCATCTCCGAGAAAATGCGCGTTCAAAAGTTATAAAATAAAAAGTGTTTAAAAAACCAATTTTTTTAATTTTCTAAATAGCTGTTATCTTGAAATAAATTTTACTTATCACCATTAAATCAAGCTCAAAAAACTAAATAATCCAGTATTTTAAATTATTGCTCTACGTCAAGTGGTTGCGGAGGAAATTCAATTTTTCGTTTAGCGGTAAACGCAGTACGTTGTTAAAAGTCACAGACGCGCATAGGGTCAAACTCGCGCTGCTCAGCTGGTAGCTATCCGACTGAGTCATCAAGACATTAATGTTTGAAGCTTTTGACACCATATTCTTGGGAGAAAGTATGTGTCAGTTAACTGATACCGTTTATTTACTTAACTAATACACCTTATGGAATTTTAATATCCGGAAAATAATTTGATCTGAACATTCCAAACTGTCTCATATACGCTAGGAATACAGTTCTATTTCAATTTCAGTTATACATATTAGTAAGTTATTTTGAAGGTATTTTCGTTGGTAATACTGAAAAAATTTCTGATTTCCTATTTTGGCAAGACAGACCAATTAATCTCCTGCTATTCTGCATTAAGACAACTTTTCAAGATCTCAAACAACTTTTTACAAAAGCTCTTGGTAATCTGTCGACAAATCCTTGTTACGGTACTCATTCTGACAATGATACAATTTACCCTTTAACCTTGATATCCCCAGATGAAGAAGAAAACTAATAATAATTTGGAATGACGTCAGAAAATCTTGGATGCCAGTTCCAGTGTAGGATGCCTTCATTCAGGATTCTGCATCCCAAGCGTGTTGACTAAGTGATTTGTCTGACAGAAATGCATTTTTTAACATTCAGTTAATAATGAAGATTTTCTCTGGTTAGTTGTAGCTGACGTTCTGTAAATTATACTCTAATTTTGGAACAAGTCATTCAGACATAATGTTTAAAGAAAACTAGTTATCAATTGGCTCAACATAAAATATAGCCTACATTATGCTTTTTTGCAATAGAACTTAGTCGCTTTTGACTTCAATATTGACATTTACAGGCTCTTGATCTGAAGAAGCCAAATTGACATTCATGACTCTAAAGTCTACTGAAAGACCATGTCTTTATTTTCCTTTCCAGTGATGCCAATTAAAAAGTAATAAAACATGATATTTATTAAAAATAAAGTTAAAATGGTTAAAATCGTAACACGCCTAGTTAAAACGCTGTATTTCTATATCGTGTTTCCTTTTTCTTCGGTTACTTCTTCAATTAAGAACTAATATATTGTAATGTTTCGTGTTAAAAATTGTGGGGGCAAGCTGTGTTTAGAAAATTAATTTCTTCTTAAACGGGCTGAAGCAATTTTTTAACGTAAATTTGAACACGATGTCCCTTGTAAAGTCAACCCTGAAGTAGATCGGAATATTTGTGCTTATGAGTTAATTTGTTAGCGAATTTCCCATAGGGAATAAGCTATTACCGTAGGTCTCATGGTAAGACCTAAGCCCGGGACCATGTTACTTTTTCGTTTTGAGGTGCCCAGAGACCAAAAATAATAGTCATTAAAATTTATATATATATATATATACATATATATGTATATATATATATATATATATATATATATATATATATATATATATATGTGTGTGTCCCTAGACACGATAACTCGCGTAAAAATGGTCCGATCGACACCAAATTTGGTAGAGATGTGTAATCCTACGTTTATTCGGATGAGTTCGAAAACCAGACATATCGACCTACCAAAAGGGGTAGTTTTGGGGGGTTTTGTACCCCAAAAATGGGTTTTTTGCATTTTTCATATTTAAATTTGAAAAATTTTAAATTTTTATTTTGACCATTGGATTTAGCTCAAAAAAACACACAATTTAGTATTTTGAAGTTTTGCTCTATCTCCATTGGTTACCGAGATATTACAAAGTCTAAAGGCAGTACATTGTCTTTTGGGGCTCCAATGTTAATCTTATGGAGAATAAGGATGTGTTAATATTTCACTTATTAACAAATATTTTTGGATGAAACTTGGAATTTAGCTTCATTTGGTTGAGATTCATCCATTTAAGGTAAAAAATCTTGGTTTTTGTACTTATCATGGCAGCAAACCTGCATACTCTTTTCCCATGTTAATCATATGGAGAATAGGCAAACTCTTTTATTTATGGACAGATATTGATGAAATTTACTATATGGCTTTATATGGTCGAAATAAATTTTTTCTATGCTAAAAACCTTCTTTTAGTGTCCCCCATGGCAGCATACCTGCATACTCTTTGCCTATATTTATCTTAAGGAGAATAGACATTTATTTCCCTATTTATGAGCACGTGATGAAATTTTGTTTACAAGTTTAGCTGGTCAAAATTAATATTACTAATTTGGAAATTCGCTGAGTACGCAGGTCTGCTGCGACGGGGGGTATTTTTTATTAAATTGATTAAGAACCAAAACAAAAATATGATTTATCCCAAATCATGGTACGCCTATAATAGTAAAATATATTTTAGAAATGTGTATTTCATTTTTACAGTTGAAGGTTTTACTGAGAGATGATTAAGTGTGTTCAATTTAATTTAAAGTTTTATTATTAATAATAACTTTGGTTGGTTGTAAAAACCATCCTTATTACCAAAGTATAAATTAATAAAAATAATTGTTTATTCGACGCATTGTCTTCAAAACAGTATGAATTTAAAGTTCGATTTATCGTTTAGTGTGACTTGGATATACCAAACTCATTGCATTGGAAATGTAAGATTTGATCAAACCTAAAAATGAATACCTCAAATTAAACGAAAGCGATAGCCTAATACGTAAACAGAGCGATGTAGCCTAATGAAAACCAATCATTTCAAAGTTTTTTTTTCTAGTTTGAACACCAGATTTCTAGTTTAAAATATTGTGTTTTGTTTTTTAGGTACGTGGTTGTTGGGGTTCTGCCCATCTGTTATAACTTGTAAGTACTGTAACAGACTTTGCCAACAGTAAGAGGTCATGAAATGTCTTAAATGCAATACAATATTTAACAATACTGTACAATAAATGTCCTGGATAAACATAAATTCAAATAGGTCAAACTACACTTGAATCCAGGAATAATACAAAAATACTACAATTACAGTTCAATTTAAATTTTTAAGTGAGACATGCAATGTTTTCGGGACGTTTTGCAATTAGTGTTATATTTCGAAATAAAAAGCGTGCGTAGCTTATATTTAATTTTTCGGGGTATTTTAAATTTCCTAATGCTCCAATGGCGTGTTTTGTAATATTTAATATTCTAGTGTTGAAATCTAGGCAGATGTAATATGTGAGTGTGATTTTCACTAGTTAGGATGACTTCACGTTAAACTTAGACGTAAGCGACTGAAGTCCCAATTCCCACTATCACAGCAGCCAGCGATGGGTTGACTTTATCTTTCACTTGTTTAAACCACAGAAACACACATTCTGCTAAACCATATCGGTCATTACGTATAAATATGTAAATTTCATTCTCATTTTACACTAATAGTTCTTTCTTCATAAAATTTTTTTTCTCGTAAAGATCTTACTAGTTTTAGGGGCTTATACATTTTTTTTTCAAATGTCTTCTTAAATTGAGAAAGCACTCAACATTATAGAACAAGTTAAAATATTGTTTTTATTGTAATATTTAAAATTTTGTTCTTCGAATTTTCTTGTTTTGTGTTTAAGTACCATATTCTTGTGTTCTTAGGCTTAGTATTTGTTATTTATTTGCGAACGAATCCTATTTTTGCTTTGTTTTTGTTTTGTTTTTTTGTCAGGACAAATGATGACCTCATTTTACAATGGTTATACAATGAACTTATAATAGCAGGGAACTTGAATTGGTTATACAATAAATACTTAAGTAAATTTAAGGCTAAACTATTTAGATTCTTGTGATGCCTCCTAGAGTTAAGTTCGACGTATCGTTTAGAGTAACTTGGAAATACCCAACTCATTAAGCATTGGAAATGTAAGATTTGATCAAACCTAAAAATGAATACCTCAAAGTGGATGGCGTTGGAGTCAATCGAGATTCCGTTTTCCCCCAAACGGGAAACCAAATAATTATTTTATTTGTAATCAGAAAATAATGTTTTATAGCTCTAAATAAAGTGTTCATCAAGGCGGATTTGGTTTGCGAGACGAATTTTTTATAAAAAGTAGTGTTTTTTTTTTTTTTTTTTACTAACTTGAAACAACAAAGCAAGTTTTTATTACTTTTAAAACATTTTCTACAGAATTTTATAAATTATTTACAAATAATCGATCTCGCAAAAGGAACGGTGAATTTATTTGAGATTCAAACGCTATTTATTCAGAACCAATCGGAAAAAAATTATATGACAAATGCCGGGGACAAGTTTACCATTGCTCTTATGGGAAATAAATCCAACATGGCGGCACTCCAACGCCCTCTTAAAATCCTTCAAGACCGAGAACCCAATAAATGCGTAAATTAGATGCTGTAGTTAGATCGAGGTTTGTGCCTGTTGAACGCTTTGTCCTGATGACGAAGGGACGTGAAGATGCGTGTTTTGGCCGTCCGTCCCGTGCAACAATGGCCATCATTACTGGTTATAAATGGCGACATAACCTCCTACGTTGGACATCGGTCATCGCAGCCTTATTGTAGCGCGGCATAGCCCACTACTCAGCAGGCACAATGCTAAGACGGTATGTGGACACGTTTTACAACCTAATTGGCTATATGTCCCTGTCACCGAGCCATTGTCGAGGTGCAAAACCCCTTGAAGCTGCGGACGCTTCTTGCCCCCCCCCCCCCCCCAACAACACAACCCCGGCCACTGTGGGTACCGATGACGGGGTGGACGACGGACAATGCTTTGACAATTTGCATCTCATGATTCACTGAGGAATCAGAGAAGTTTTGGAATTAAAAAAAAGATCATGGGAAATGTTAAGAGTCATCTTCACCTATGATCCACTAGCCTATTGTTGCGTAGTCGGCAATGTTAACCATACGGCTTTTAATGCAAAACATGGTATTGCATTCCCCTGTTTCGGGAATTGGTATTGTTCCCCTGCCGTTTTTCAACCGATTTTCTTTAAACTTGGTAAGTGTTTAGTTGAATAGTTATACTATGTCCCTCATATCTCGGAATTTAGAAAATTTAACAAATATTGCTAAGGAAAATCGAGTTACTTTGCGACGTCTCAAAGAGTAATATTTGTTAATTTTTCAAAATTTCGAGGTATGAGCGACATAGTATAAATATTCAACTAAACACTTACCAAGTTTAAAGAAATTCGGTTGAAAAACGGCTTCCGAAACAGGGGAATGCAATACCATGTTTTGCATTAAAAACCGTATGGTTAACATTGCCGACTGCGCAACAATGGGCTAGTGGATCATAGGTGAAGATGACTCTTAAAATGAATACACTGATTTTGCAAAATACAAGTACTTAACATAGGTTGTTGGGTTGATAGGTAAATGAATAAAACTAGCATTTATTTATTATAAGACTTTCAAAACTATCTGACAACAAAAAATGAATGTAGTTGAAAGCTATTGAAACAACCGGTGACAGATAATTTGAAACAATCTGGTTTGAACCGGTTACATTTGTGTGCCGTGGGGGAGGGAAACAGCTGACTGCGTCTGCATATAGTTTGCGAGACAACAGTGCTGCCCAAGGATAATAGAATATGGGGAGGTTGTCTCATTCACAAATTCAACACATTTGTGCTACGTCATCGGCCGACCCATCAGCTGGCTGTTTTAAATCAGATGTAAACTTTCTTTGTTTACATATTTTCTTTGTTTTTGTTTCCCTTGTTTAATGTTAGTATTGTGGTTAGGTTATTATATAAAGAAAGTAATACAGATTAAATTTATTAAAATTAATATCAAAAATTTGTTGTGTGAAATGTGTAGGCTGTTTTAATTATTACAAATCCTAAAAGAAGAACAGGTTTTAAATTGTTATTATTAAGATTATTGAATTTAATTTTATATTTTATTCGGTTTTGGCGTCCCGATAGTCCACTGTAATGAAGGTCATTAAACACGATAACGTGCTACTGCGGCCGATTTTTTCATTACCGCGGTATCACAGTTTTGGACAGAAGATATTATACAATCTTTGGTCCGAGTTTTAGGCCATTTAACGATGCTTAATCGGTACTGCTGTAGCGATCGCCTTCCTGCGGTCCGATCTTCCATTGAACCCATGTTTCACGGTCTGATTGAGTATACTGCAGATTAGTGTAAGGTCTGCAAAACAAACTCGACTAGTCTACATTGAATCGTCTTTGTGGAGTTTTATTGCAATAAATTAAAGCGCTACGATTGTAAGTGGTACAAAGGGCTAAAAAATAAATGTACAGGGAGACCCAAAAATCAATCACGCCACTGCCGGCATAGTGTATTTTATTTCATGCATATTTTATTTCATTTCTGGTAAACTATCTTCACGCAAATGACACAATGTATAATAACCAAGAAATCCATACCCAATATCCCCATAACGACCTGATTTTTGCAACAAACATCAATGTTATGAAATTGTTAATTAAAATACCTATAAAATTCATTTAGACAAACAAATATTGTTAAAAAATTGCCTTAGTTAACCATAAGTGCACCGAACTCCTAGATGTTTTGGATGATGCTTTTTATCTAGGCCTACTGCAATGAGTTGTAATAAACTAAGGAAATGATTATTGTTGGATAAAATAATCTAGCTTTTAAACCTTAAAATGTAACATTTATATTAGGATTTAATGATGAGTAGTTTTTCCCTGCAAATATTTTGGCGACCTCGCACCTCCAGATTGGCCCGTCCAGATACTAATCAAGACTAAGACCTAAATTCACCCATGTAAACTAGTGTAAGTTTGAAGAATCTGAAATAAATTGTACGGTAATCAAAGTAAACAATCTTGAAAATATGATTTAAAACATTTTTAAAATCATAATTTAAGATATAATGAAATGTGACGGATAAAATATGGCATTATTAAATCTGTGGTCCCCGATAGAACCGCGCGTCTATAGCAATTTTAGTTCCTGCTGATTAGTTCCATTTTTTCTCACTAGTATCGCTAGGGCGGACAGGGTCGGCCGGTGACGTAACGATTCCAGCTGTTACTGTCTACATAGGCCTTATGGGAATGAGACAACCTCTTCTGTTTCTTATTTAATAGCCTTGAGTGCTGCCAACCTTCTTTCAAAAGACTGTGACGTGTCGATGGAATCATCGTTGGCTGTTTTTTTAATGTATGTATTAAGATAATGTTTGACTATTATTACTGTGATAGGAGTGACTCCCGCCCGTGCCTACAAGAAATTAACTTGGACAATTATTTGCAATTTAATTGTTATTATGTACATTTTGGCCTCACTAAGCGTTTTGCTTAGTGAGGCTTGTTGCTGTTTGTTTCTTTTAAGAAATAAATCAAATAAAGTAAGTTAAAATAAAATAAAGAAAAATAAATAAAAATAGTCTAGGGAAACCGCCTAAGAGTCATCGTCACCCTTGTAAAAACACTCACCTGTTTCGGACAGTTCTTTTCTATACTTATTGGTAAAGTATATGGTTTCTTTAACATTAAGGTTAAATCTAGGTTCATAATGCCTGATATATAAGTGGGAAAAATGGTTATTAGTTGACAAAAATCTTAAAATTAAGGAAAATTTAGTTGTTTTGCGACATCAATGAGAGTAATGTTTTCACATTTTCAAACTTTTAAGGCATGAGAGACCTAATATAACTTTCAACTAAACGATTACCAAGTTTTAAAATATCGGTTGAAATCTCCGTCAGCAAACAGGGGAATAAAATACCACGTTTTGCCCAAGTGCGGTATGATTAACATAGCCTACTGCGCTACTAGGTGAAGGTGAAGATGACTCTCAAGTCTGGTAATGTGTTTTTTTACCAAATCCCTTAGGGTACTAATATAAGGTAAAATTGATTTTTAATTTAGTTTTCAATTAACAAGAGAAAGAAATCGAGTTTGAACAAAATAATGATTTATCATATGAGTATTCTCAATTTAATAGATAGTTTTTAACTTGTAGTTCTTAATATTTAGTCACGGAATTACCAAAAGTTATTTTTTCAGTATATTTCAGTTCGGTCAACAAATGAGAGAGTTAGTATGATCGAAAGAGAATATGCTTTTGCTCTAGATAAGAAATGTAATTATTATTGCCAAACCAAAGGTTTCCTTAAAAGTTAGACCTATCTTTGGAATGGTCATTTTGAAATCTAGTTAGTTTGAGGTACAGATGTATTACTTTAAACATCTCGAAGTAATAATAATAGTTTTTATCCCGCTGACAATGATTTACAATATATGGGACTTTATATCATGTTTTAACATTTTTTTCATTTTACATGTTTACATTACCGAATTTTTTGCAATAACTTCATTTTTATTTATTTATTACAGTACTCAAAAAGCTATTTTACTGTTATTGTTTTCTTATTTTGATTGTCTCTCTCCTATCTCTCTCTCCTTCCACTTTAATAAAAGCGTCTTAAAGCATTTGACTAATACTATCTTTCTGGTATTATGATATCCGATCTAACCTTAAAAAACATCGGCTAATCTTTATTATGTATTTTAGTCTAGAATCAGAATTTGCATGGTCCACTGTGTTTATAGGTAAAATATGTCCAATAGGAGTTACTCTGTATGTAATGTCACTATGTAAATAATAACAAAAAACATTGCGGCAACGTATTCCTTTTCGTACTAAGATTAAAATACTAAATGTTAAAACATATCTTCAATTAAATAATGTTTATAAATGTACGTACCAGTCTTACTGATTCCATTGCGGAATAACTAAAATGTTCGTTCTTTACAAGAATGTCCTTTTAACTGGTGGAAATGTTTTACGGCAAATACTAAAGATTTAACTAAAAGGCAATATGTACTTTTACGTAAAGTATTTGAGTGTACAAACTACAAATTATATTACCATTACAACGTCTGCAATTTCGACCATGAGGCTTAAAGATTTTTAATGTTTGTAAACGCATACATGTATCTCCGTTATATGGTTCGTAATTCTGAAAACTGCCAACAATGAGTGGTTCCTTAGCAACGAGTGTAAACCGTAGATGTAAAAACCACGTGTTACAGTTTAAACAAACTCATGCAAGAGTGTACCATCCTTAGTCCTATATTAAAATTCTCTTAAAGGCTAGTGAGCGAAGCGAACGAGCCCGTCTTGAAAGAAAAAACATTATGGGCTTGGCATTTTAGCACTGATATTACTATGACTACAAAGAATTGTTTAAGTTTACCGAGCAAATGTTCTGCCCCTTGAAGTGATTACTTAAATTTTTGTTACTGGAATACAAGTTATTAACAAAACGGAAACAACAGATATAAAATAAGTGGTAAAAATTCATGAATAGTTGAACCGAAAATTTATGATTAATCGTAAAAAATAACTCTATTAGAATTCGTATCCTTCTTGCTGTCGTTTTTACTCAACCTATCCTTACCCCGTCTTAATTTTACATCGTACCTAAAACTATAAATGACAAGCGCACCCCGAAATGATATAGTACCATAATTATATCGCTTTCGAGTTCCACAAGTAAACCCCTGTAACAAAGCGCAAGAAGATTCCCCTAAAGTTTCCATAAAGTGTAATTTGGCTGGTACAGCATTTATATAGAACACATACAATTTGTTATCCTATATTTTTAAATAAATGTTTCGATACAATAATGTTGATTTTTAGGTTGATTTTTTTACCTGATGTAGTGTGTTATTTTTACATTATACAAAAAAATCAAATACTCTACAGGGTGTTCATAAAGAAATTTCACAAACTTTCCCCAGCCCCTGACAGGACACCTCAATTTATGAAAAAAGATTAGTAAAGAATTATAAGGACTGTAACTCGTACCTAATTTTTTAAAAGTGCAGGATAAAGTGTGAATTTTGTTGCACTGTCACAATAGCACAATAAACCATTTTATGAATGCTGTTCTGACAGTCAAAATGTTGCGCAGAATACGTCACACATCGTTGCAAGGTCACATATTATTTTAAGTTTCACTAGAGTCATATACAGTTCTAATTTAAAAGGCTCGGATTAACATAAAATTGATTTTGTTACATTTTAGTATCATGCGTTAAAAATTTATGTGAGTACTAAAACGTTCAGTGAATTTTCTTCGAACGGAGTACACCACTACTTTCACGGCAAGACTTTATCTCGGGACCACGATTATTTTTATTTTTAAACTTTTCAGAAGTCAAAATGTCTCTATGTTAATGTCCTCCTTTACAAGATGGAGACTAATGAAAATTTCCATTCACCCGCATGGCAGCAAACCAAAAGACTCAGCTCCATAGCATATGTGGGAGAAATCCTATTCATCAATGCTGAAACGCTATCAGTAAGATCTAGACCAATCTGCACGACTTATACAGGTAAGTGTAAAAAACTTGACCAGCTGATTCCTCACATCAGGACAAAAAATGTCATGTAATCATACGTCCAACGACGCTTTGCTAAGCCTCTATAGTTGCTTTTTTTACACTTATGTGCTTTCCAAAATGGTGGCCATTTTAAAATTTCAAAAGCAATTTTCACAAAACGGGAAATCGTACTACAGGAAGTGACAAAAATTGGACTTTCTTTCTAAACAATGGTATCAAGATTGCACTGATCGTACATTCAATTCGTAGGCAAATTTTCTATAAAGGAATTTTGTGTTTTTCACATAATTTTGCAAATCAGATATTTTTAATAAAAATCGCAACTTATGCTGTAGCGGCTTATTAAAACATTTTAGGACATTATATGCAATTTTCTGTTGTCTTGATGTGAGGAATTAGCTGGTAGTAATTTACACTTATCGCCAGTCACCCTGCATGGCAAATTAAAGGGAATGATCCAAAGATTCCAGAATCCTCCTGAAATGCCCGACAGATCGTCCAACAGCCATTTAAAGTTTTGTACCAATGCAATTATAATGGAAGAGTAAAATTTATTAAAAACCGTCAACTTTTTAATAGACAGCTGAGAGAAGGTTGTTATTTTTGTGATAAACTTGGTTTTGGCATAGCAAATTGTACCGTTTAGCTAAAGATACACGGCCATTAAGCTAGTCTGAATAATTTCTGGTGAGATTTATTTCGAGGTAGCTACTACGGTTGGAAATTAAATTTGTGTTATTCATTGAAGAAAGGTTATACCGGTAATTCAGAAATAAATAAGATGATCCCAAAAATTTAATTTCAATGTTAAAATCGAAAAGTTTTTAATACTCAGCTGTGAGATGTTTGTTATCGTTGGGATAGGGATAACCTCGCATTTGACATAGCAAGTTTTACTGTTTAGCTAAAGAAACACGGTCATTTAGATAATCTAAATAATGTATGGTGAGTTTTACCTGAAGTTTTGAAATTAAATTTGTGGCTTTCTTATTTCTGGCAAGCCTAAGTACTTAAGAGAGAGGCTGAAAACTCGCTCTGAGGTACGATCCCGCTGTACGAGACCGAATGCTGTGTTGGAGCTGCCTCGCGTACGTCTGGAGGTTGATAGGAGGCGATTCTCTTATTTTGCCCCCAAACTGTATAATGGAATGCTCCCTGCCTTAAGGGATGACAAAAACGGTCATGTGCCATTTAGAAAGCGTGCCCACAAAATTCTGTTGAATCCCCATTTATTAAATTAAGATTTTTTTTAGTTATGCCATGTAATATGTTATTTTGTTAGTTTTTAATATCTTATTATTATTGTTTGACCTGAGGTGTTTTGAAAATCAACTGTTGTTGAAAACCGCTTGAAATAAAGACGATATTTATTTTTTTTATTTATTTAAATTTGTGTTATTTATTGAAGAAAAGTTATACCGGTAGTTATAATAAAAGTAGATGACCAGGGAATTTTATTTTTATTTAAAAATATTGGTTGACGCGAGGGAGCGGGCGCGGCGCGGGGTAGGGCGGGAGCGTGCGGGCGAGCGACCGCGTAGACAATGGCGGGGCGATTTGTGAGTTCGTGTCGCTCGTGAGAAGAAAGCCCTCCGAGGCGACAGAGTGGAACTTTGTTCAACTACCCTAATTACCGGTAAACATGAGAGATCGTGTTTTTACACTAACCTGGCGTGCGCGCCCCCGTTTGTTACGCTCTATTGGGAAAACTCCATCAGTTTTGAATTATTCCTCCTAATTCAAACACGTTGGTCCCCCGGTGGCGCATTTTGTCGTGGTAATTATTTCCCTTTCTTGCCTCTGATGAGTTAGTGCATCCTTATGCAGTTTAATTGTCCCCTTATTCCGCTTTGTTTAAAATATCCTTTGACGCTCAAGTTCCACGAAGAGGAAATTTAGGGGATTTGTAGTCTGATGTAAATCTCAGTTGACACTAGTGTAAAGTGTTCATCGTTCAACGGTATAACCGGATGAAATTTTTATTTGTTAGCAAATGTACGAACATAGGCTAAATGTTGTAGATTCCTAGATTCGATGCCAGGAACACTAATCTGCCTAAATTCTGCCGGCGGTGTTTATGTGTTTAAAACTTCGGTACGTGGGGCCGAGCTCTCAAACTCAGCAAACTTAAAAACATTTTATAGTAATAGTAATACCAGTCTTAACCAGACTTAACGCTAAAATTCCAGTCCCAAAATAATGTTTTATTTGAAGACTAGCTCGTTCGCTAAGCTCACTAGCATTTCAGGGTATTTTAATTTAGAACTATAGGCGTTTGCTGTTGAAACTGTAACACGTGGATTTTACCTCTACGGTTAAGAGCTGATTCCATAATTGTTGCTATTTTTTTATATTTTTTTATTAAGTTTAACTTAATTGCAATCCTCAAACCCCTCACTTTATCAAACCGTTTACTTTTGTTTTATTTACCCTAACTAAATAGTCATAATCGCAGGTATAAATACTACTGTATTTAATAACTGATAAATTATTTTTATTGAATTGTCATACAGTAATTCAGTTACTGTCCATAACGGAAAAAATGTTTTATAATTTTTTTGTAATCAAGGTTTGACTATGATTGATTCATATAAACTGCTTCATTTTTAATCATATTAACCAATTATAGCAACCCTTAAGTATGAAATTATTTATTTATGATGGCAATGTTAATACCATTTTAGAGTTTTTTATTAAAATTTTCCGTCATTGATCAAATAAATTTGCCATGTTCATTGTGGTGTAAATTTTATTCAGAAAAATTATATCCTCTCTTGGAGTTCTATGTTTTAGCTGTAGTTTTCGTTTATGCTAGCACCTGGATGTCTTGTTTCTACCTTCCATAAAAAAAAAATCTCCACCGGAAAACGGGATAAGATTTTAGACTCCGAAACGTCGTGTATTTTTTTAATCAGTGGGAGCAGTTATTGTCCACATTGAATCAATTCAAGCGTTCAGAAGACGTCCACGCCCATTCTACACTCCTGAATAAAATAGTCGGCCATCTTTTTTACGAGACGAGTAACAGGTGAACAGGTGCCGGGTAAAAAGAGCAACAAAGTGAGGGCAATTACCCAGTAGCTGTCAGTCGGCAGACATAAAGCGCATTATACGAGAACCATCAAACTTGCCGTTCGTTCGCCTCATCAGCCATAAGCCAGTCGATGACGGCGTATAATTTATGATAATGTATTTAATGTTGATATTCTACGTCGGAAGAGAGCATACACGAGTCTTAGTTTATTGTCTCAGCTCCGTAAAGGGGTAAGCTTTTATTACTGCCCTTATATCATCTTAATCTGCAATATTTACTAATTACTATGACGTCCTTGTGACATTATCTACTCCCTCCCCCTCCGTTCCCCCACATCTTGGCGGTCTGTGCCATTCTCGCCGCTCGCTGCTCCTTGCTGTCTAAGCGTGGTCATGGTCCGCATTCGACTCTTTTTAGAGTCATGGAACTACATTTTATGACTAAGAAAGATACGGTGTTATATAAGAATTATTATATAACTACCGATTCACATTTGACTTAGGCTATGCAATATTTTTTAAGAATCATTAAATAACTATTTTCTAAGAAACTAAATTACCTATTTATACATATTTAAATTTGGCATATTTGACTAGCAACCCGAGCTTTGCTAAAAAACTGAAAATACACACTTACATAAAAACTATTCTAGTAGCATAGTTGACAGGTTTACAGATATTTCTTTTTTTGGTAGGAAAAAAGTTAGAAAACAAAACATTTCAATAATTCTGAAGGTTACACATTAGTATATCAAAAAATCCTGCAAACATATATTCTAAAACGTTTCGTTAAGTAGCTAGCTATTCTATTAATTTTTCCACTCACAGTAATAAATTTTATTTCGTAACTGATGCTTATATTAAATTGATATTTGAAATAAACCTTTTTCATCACACTACATCGATATCACCTGTTTTCGACCCTTGTTTCTACCGTCGAAACACCTGTTTTGCCGGCCTAGGCCGGCAAAATTTTCCGGCCTAGGCCTGCAAAATCAGCTGGCCTAGACCTTACATAAAAACATTCACAACACGTTGTATCACAAAAACATGTGACTGCAACAATGAAATGAATTGGTTGCCTAGCAACCGGAAACTTATTGCATCCCGCTAGATTAGGTTAGTAGTTATGCTTGGCTTAGTTGTTTGGCTCTGAATAAAATATTTTTTCATTAGTATAATATTTATTGCGTTGTGTAGTGTGATGAAAAATGTCGTTCGTAACTCGGGCCGAAAGCGTTTTGCCAACTCTCGATCGTTTCAAGTTCTCGACTTCGTCTTGAACTTGAAACAGGATCTCGGGGCCGGCAAAACGCCACTTTCGGCCCTTGTGACGAAATATACTATATCACACCTGTTTTCATTTTCGGGAAAATAAAACTGTTTTAATTTTTAAGGAAATGCAGTGGCCGTGGTAGAGGTCCAGGTTATCCCCCAGCGGGCCCGGGTTCAAATCCCGTCTTGGGGACAAAATTATCGTTCGGTCGCTCCCGTGGTTCGGAAGTCACGCATAGGAAACAAAAATGTGCATGCCTCTCGCAAAGAGAACTATCTGTTAATTGCTGATCTCCCTCATTAAAGAATATACGATTATAATTTTATTTTCAGGAAAAATCTTTTTTTGCCTACGTGTATTTTTAAACGGGCGACCATTTAAATGTTTTACCTCAAATATTTAAAGACTGTAAATTTTATAAAAAATTTACATTAGACAAAAGGTGTATGCCTACAATTTAAACTATGTTAACAATGATTTATCAAGTTGTAAAGATCTGACAGCAAATAATGGAGTTATTGCGATTTTTCGGTTAAAATTACGGAAATTTGCATGAATTTTAATGCAAAATCAATATTAGTGTGCATAAACATCTAAAGAACTCTGTTATTTGTTGTCAGATCTTTACAAACTTGGTACTATCATTGTTTAGATAATAAAATTTGTATAGCCTACTTTTTAGCCCCTTGTAAATTATTAAAAAAGATTTATCAGTTTTGAAAAATAAATTTGTGATCTATAAAAATTTCATGTCCGCCATTCAAAAAATATTCAAAAGGAAAAATATTTTTTTCCTGAAAACAAATATTGGTGTGATAATGATTCATGTCAAATTTGAACTTAATTGAACTATCCGTTATGAAAGTACAAATTATTAATTATAAAAAGAAAACAAAATGACTGCTAGCTACTTTGCGAAGTATGTTCGGACATATGTTTACGGGAACATATTTACTTCTTTTAATTCGTTGAATAATCTCCCGAATTATTGGAACGTTTTTTTTCGAACATCATGTACAGTAGGCCTATATCTAAAACCACAAGGCTGCTTATTATTAAACTAATTGTCTAAATTTTCCAAAACAAAAATTAGTTCTCAGGGCTGAGAGTTGTTCTCTAATTAGTTTAAACTCCAAAATTAAAAGTTTAACAGTTATTTTTATTTATTATTTTTTTTTTTAATTATTAGAGCTAATAAGGGGAATTTCTAGCTAGAGAATGTAGTTGCGACCTTGTTAAAGAACCCGATGTAATATTTTATAGCTATTTGGTCTTACATTCGATTTTTTACGAAATATCAAACTGTTTATTAGTTTAAGTGGATAAAAACCTTATTTCAACACGATTTAGCACTTTTATTTCTACAACAAAAGACAATTTTTCTCAGGAATGTACCTGGCAAGGCACCAGCAAGATGAGCCACTGAGCAAATGGCAAATCTTTCGATCAATGGTTGTTTTTCTTGGTAGGCCTACCCATTTAATTTTTTTGTAACGCCTAACGTAGCCGGTCAAAACCGTTGCATTAATTTCAGCGTCATTTTAACGGTACGCAGAGTAAAAACGAGAAAATAAATATACACTCTTCAAAATTTCAGAGCCTTCTTAGCCTTCTTAATTTCCCTATAGCCTTCTTAATTAATCCCTACTGGAAAATTTTTGATTTTATAAATTTTAAGACATTTTAAATATGCTTTGCACGTAGCATTGTATTGTGGGAGCAGATTTTGAAACCAAAACAGTTGTTTTTAATGTTGGCTGCTAAGAAGAACCATTGTCTTTTTGTATGTCAAGGTCAAAACATTTTATCAAATTATAAAATATACATATTAATATGCAGATTTTATGATAGGTACAAGTTTAAAAAAAATAATTGAATAATGTAAAATACGTTTTAATTTTGTATCCCCTTAAGAAAACTTACTGTGTTTGGTAAAACTTAAGTTATATCTCAAGAATTAGTCAAACCAGAATTTTTTAGTGAGGTGAATTTTTTCTCTTCAAGTTTAATTACTTTATACCCATTGTTTTCCTGAACCCTTATGAAATATAAACCCACAGGATTGCTAGAGATTGCCACTTTCCCCCCAACAAACTTGATCGCCCTTTTACCAAACAACAATTTGTCCTACATTACGATTTTTCCTTTTTTGGAGCATCCATTGGAATACTGCAGTTGATCGAAGAGTGCAGTTTTTGGTCTTAGACTGGGTGGTATGCGGGACACTATATCTTCTGTCGCCACAGAGGCTCTTGCCTGGGCTATAATGTGTTATTAATGAAGAGCAAGAATTTCATTAAAGATTACTGCACCCAGCCGTGTGAGTGTAGCACCAAACTGTCCACTAAATTATGTCCCCCCTTATTGCTCTGCTTTGTTTACACCCTTCGACATTCTGATTCCGCTTTGTCTTTCGACTACATTCTCACTTCATTACCATCTACAATGCTTCTTGCCGTTTTTCATGTTCTTTCTCCGCTTTTAGTTTGTTTGTGTTTTTTTAAGTTGTAGATTTGTTTTCCTATTTTTTTCTCATTTTAAATCAATCTTGATTCACTCGAGTTTATATGTTTGTTACATGTCTTTTTTAGTTTTGATATCATTGAAAGATGTTGATATGCTTTTCAACGGTGAATTGTAGGAATGAGGTATGTATAGCTTGCGTTATTAATCGTGCCAAAACAAAATGCAGTTCTTTGTGTCTCTATTCTGTTTTTATGATAATCACACCAGTGGACATACCTGAAAATTCTAAATATTTGGGTAGTGCAGTGAACAGTAAAAAAGTCTTTCTAATGTGATTTTAGCAATCATCGCCATTTGTTTAAAACCTTTTCCAGAAAATCTATATATTTAAAACAGTAAGGTAAAAACACCTTTGGACAGTTCGTCTGAGACTTCTACTGGGACGATTTACATAGGGGGTTTACCAAAAAAACCTTCTCTGTCCTATATTAACAGGGTTTTATTTGTTTTTCAAAATTATTTACGTTAAATTGGTCGAAAATGAAAAATCAACTTTTTTTGGAGATTTAAAATGGAGAAAAATCAACTTTTTAAATCCTATGGACAGTTCTTCTGAGACTTCCACTGGACTGATTTACATGCAGTTTGTACCAATAAAAGCTTAACTTTTATACATTAGCAGGTTTCATTTACTTGAAAAGTTATTTACTTCATTATTACCAAAATTTAAATTTTAAAACCGTTGCATTGAAATTTATTTTTCAACCTTTCAATCAGCTGACTGTAACACACGAAGTATTTGTCTGAATACAGAAGAAAAACAAACGCTCAAGGTTTATATATGACCTGTACCTAACAACTTAGACCTATATAATTATGCATTATTCTTTTAATGGGGAGAAAAAATGATACAGTGTTATACCATTTAAACTACCAAATCTTATAGTCGGTGGATTAAAAAATAAATATGTTTTAATTGTTTAAGCTACTTAATTGGGTTAAGCAGCTGATTAATTGGAAGGAAATAGCAATTTAAAAACATTTAAAAAATGTTTCACGCCATCTGCCTAGCGCTTCACTCACCTAAATTGGAGCTGCATCTGTCTAGTAGCGACGGGCAACAACTCGCCAAATAAAAAATTCAACCGATTGATTGTGGGAAAAATGTCTGTGCGTGTTGTTACGTTATAGTTTCTTCACATTTTGGATATTTTTTCTTATTTTATTACCGTTACATTTTTATATATTTTTGAAATAATTTCTATTTGTCGAAAAATGAAACAAGGAGTACCTATATTTTTATGCATTTTAAGCAGTTGAGGCGTTTCTACGGCTTAGTATCATTTATTTATCAGGTATGACTACAAATTGTTTTTCGCTTATATGGATCTGGATTTATCTATTTGATGGCTTAGTTGATAAAATATGTTAACGTATAAACACCAAATCGATCAAACAAGGAATCCGTATGATGCAAATAAAATAAAAAGTTTAGTGGTGATTCGCCCCGACAATGGAAAATTATAAACGATCTTACCGATAGTAATATTGAAAAAGGTGTAAAAAATATAAAGCTAGATGACCTTAATACTGATAACCGACACGCCGTGCCACGGGGGATGTAGTGCGGGAGATAACAAATAGAGTAACTGATAACGGTACAATCAGCTGGGCCACAAGGTACGGTCCGCACTGCGCAGAACGTCAGACCAATGTTGGCCGCACAGGCCGGCGCATTTTCGCAGTTACACACAAGAACTTCAACAACTCGTTATGATTTTCATCTATGCCAGTAAAGCATCTCTTTCTTGATGAGATTGATGCGTATCCAGGAGATTCAAGCCGAAAAAACCAACCATACGTGCTCTTACTAATTTCTGCTAAACCACCAAAAACTGCTAAAAACTATACAAAAAGTGAATAGCAGTAACTTCACCCTTTTTTTAATCGTTTCAACCCACACACACCGACACCGGCGCCGATGACAGCTCGGGCAAAGCCATAACTGCTAAATGGCCATGACGTAGACGGTGCTTCCAGCTGGAGGTGAGAGAGCGATGTCCAAACTTACAACGTCATATACGTGTACAAAAATTACGTCAAGGCCATTTAGCAGTTAGGCCTGAGTAATCTAGTATAGCTTTGGCTCGGAGGGTAGTTCGATCTTTTTTCGTCGCTCCCGTTACAGAAAATGAACTAATGACAACCATAAATCAGCTAAATAACAATTGATTATCAGGTTTTGATATAGTTAGTGTATTTTCTGTAAAAAACGTCGCAGAAGAAATCAAACAAGTTTTAACATACATTATAAATTTGACTTTTAGTTTCGGCGTTTCCCTAAAACACCTAAATTGAGTTCTGTCGTATCAATTTTTAGGCCAGTAACTCTATTAAATTAGGCAATTTAAGACCAATTTGTTAACTATCGGTATTTTCCAAAATTTTGGAAAACTGGAAGCCAGACTTGTCTCTGATCTCGTAACAATTAAATTTCTCAGTAAAAATCAATTTGGTTTTAGGAAAAACAAGTAAACGGAGGAAGCTTTAACAAATGTAGTCCTTTAACACAATGCCACATCAAACCAAAATTGATTACACCATCAAAGATGTAGATTTTCCTAATTTTTGTGATTTATTTATTTAAATTCTGTAATGCTATGGGAAGTTAAGTTAGAGAGGATTTAGTTCGTTATAAATAGTAATAGATTGGGTTAATTCATTCACTATGACGACTACTAATTCATACATTACTAGAAAAACAGCCACAGTGTGTGCTTCACAGCTCTTCAAGATTGGGGAGTTGTAGTTAAATATTGATTTTTCTTCTGTTGTCATTATGTTTTTTGTGTGATGAACTATCTAGATCCAACATCTGTGACTTTTTCATTTATAGGAGTTTTTAGGCAGAGACAAATCGACATAAGAACCACATGGTTCACTAGCTAAAATTTCGACCTAAAAGAATAATCACAAATTCTCAACACGATCACAATGGGAAGTTGGAGAATTATTGATGGAGATCAATGGATGAAATACCAATGTGATGTAATACGATTTTAACTACAATTTAATTTTCATTCAAAGTAACTAGGTAAATTACCATGGAGCAAGGTTTGATCACCGGGTACACTAATAAATGCAGTGCATTGCGCTGCACAGGCATCCCTGTTCATTTTAATTTCACATAACGGATTTTGGAGTTTTAAACCATGGTCACAGTGGTCATCCTTATAGGAATCATAACCTTACAGGGTATTATGCAAATTTAAAGAATGGGCTATTTAGAATCAGATGTTCTGTACGCTACATATTTTTCTTTCTTCATTTGGTGTAGGCAACGAGGTTATCTATATATACAGTTACGAGTGCTCAACACGTGTTAATTATTTTGTCTCCTGTTGATTTGCGCCATTTTACCCACGATTCGCGCCATTTCCTTGGTAATCACCCACACTTTAATCTCGTTTCCTTGGTTACAAATTCAAGCGATTCTGATTGGTTGCAACAAGCTTAAACAATCACAGATTAGACCTTTAAAACATCTAATTATTCTTTGTTTTGTTATTTGGTTTTAAAACTACTCTGATCTGATGGTCTGTAAACAGGCTATTGGGATTGGTTGGTTACCAAGGAAACGGCGGGAATCGTGGTTAAAATGTCGCCAATCAACTGGGGACACTTTTACCTCTTTGTTCAGCACTCTCTATATAGTTAACCTCTTTGGGTTGAGGTTTTTTTAAAAACAATCTGTTTGTTAAAAAACCTATACCAAATGAAGAAAAAAAATATGTTACATATCCATTCATTAAATTGATGTATTTAAATTTAACTCGATCGCTCCTCAAAGTTCGTTTACGCAGATGATATAGTTCTGGCTTATCAGCACCAGGAATTCCTACACGCTGAGGAACACCAACGAATGACCTCACGACCTCACGGTGAATACTTTAAAGCCTGGAAGCTAAATCCAAACCCAACAAAAACAAGGGTTTCTTGCTTCTACTTGAACAATAGAATGGCCCACCAAAAGCTTAAAATTGTGTTTGACGATGTTGAACTACAGCACAAATGAACACCCACAGTACCTGGGGGTCACTTTAAATCGGTCCTTGACATTCAGAAGCCACCTACAAAAGACAGCAGCCAAGGCGAGAACTAGGACTAACATTGTCCATCGCCTTGCTGGCTCCACATGGGGAGCTAACGCACAAGTTCTGCGAACCACTGCTCAATCCCTAGTTTAATCAACTGCTGAGTACTGTGCTCCCGTGTGGTTGAACAGTGTGCATGTCAGAGATATTGACGTCCAGCTAAACAGGGCCATGAGAACCATTAGTGGTACACTCATGGCAACTCCCGTCCCCTGGCTCCCGGTCCTGTGTAATATCGCTCCACT
Source organism: Neoaliturus tenellus (assembly GCA_030545055.2). Classification (NCBI taxonomy): domain Eukaryota; kingdom Metazoa; phylum Arthropoda; class Insecta; order Hemiptera; family Cicadellidae; genus Neoaliturus; species Neoaliturus tenellus. The sequence goes on from CM061535.1 coordinate 99,363,981, forward strand.
TCAATCCAGACGAAGGGATGCACTCATTAGGGAATATACTAAGATTTTATCTGCTCCACATCTGCCCATCCATGATTCCTACTCAGATGACGGGCTGATTGAGTTCCCGAATACCACCACTGCGGACAGCATCCCAGTTGACGGACTCAAACTAGCGACTGGACTTCCTCCTGGGAATCTTTCCAAGGTCGGGATTGCTTTCTGATTGCTGACCCGATCTTAGCAGAGGTGGTATGGATCTTCCTTGAAATCAGTGGACGGTACTCAATAGATTCTGCACTGGAGTAGAAAGATGTAATTATTAGAAGTACAAATGGGGAATAGCAGAAGATCAGTCATGCAGCTGTGGTACGGAGTTGCAGACTATGACTCACATTGTCACCGAATGCCTTTTGAGTGCTTTCCGGAAGGACTGATGGGCCTGCATTGTACAAGTGAAGCTGTGCTGCAATGGCTTAGCGCCCTGGATTTAGGTTTATAGAGAGATCATAAATGTTTATTTTAGTTTAATTTTAATTGTACTGGCGCAGGTGCTTTGCACTGCAGAAGATATTTTTTTTTATTTTTTCGTTGGTGGCTGGCTATGAGGAAAATTGCCAAAAAATAGTTTCTTATTGAAGTGTAAACCATGCCATATGACTTCTCCCTTGAAATAAAAAATTATATAGGTAAATAAATCGCTCAAGTATAATTGATTAGCTCAATCCAATTGTTAAGAAAACAATTATTAGAACAATTAATTGAGGATAATAAATTATTTTAACAAAAAAATACATCATTTAATTATTTGTTGCTGCATAAACGTAATGAGGTTCAAGTATTGGGATGCACGGGGACCTTTTTCAAGAACTATAACATGTCGGTCACATTTAGAATAAGATCTGACAGATTTGGAGTGATTTCTATGATAATTTATGGAAAGTTTGTTAATAATTCTTGTTTTTTTGCAGGTGCAGTAAATGAAAGAAATTTTTGAGCATGGTCATGGAATCATCCAGAGGATAAAAATAATAAAATACCAAAAAGCCACTAATAAGTGTATTTGATGGCTGCACGAATGAATACTGAAGGTTGGACGAATCTCCACCACGCTGTGGGGGAGAGATTTATAAATCTTATTCTTTCATTGCTGGAACAAAACAATGGCATGGTTAACATTCAAGACGAACAAGGAAGAACACCTTTGCATTTGGTCTGCTCTGGTGTTGGCGAACATGAAGATTTATCTTCTAAAACACTGTCAGACACTGAGCAGATTATCACACTGTTATTAAGTTATGGTGCTGATACTGAAATTTTAGATAACTCTGGAAAATCTCCCATTCATTGCCTAGTTCACCACTTTCTCAACAACCAGTTTCCTCTGGGAGAGGTTGGAAAGAATATTATTACTCGGTTTATACAATGCGGTGCTGATATCAATGGAAAAGATATAAATGGTAGAACACCACTGCATTATGTGGCAGGTTCAACTGTGGTTGAAGTTCCCGTTGTTAAAACCCATCAAGAAGAAGAAGCAATTAATCCAAGAAGGAGGAACCAAAACCTAGGACAGGCATTTGGTAATGAGCTGCAAATTAGACGTCGTTTTGTATACATGAGAAACATACCTGAACAACGTGAAATGATAATGATGATCATAAATCCAAGAATCCGAGATCTAGCTGAACACGGCCAGCTAGTTCTTCCTGAGCCAGGGCAAAGAGAGAATGAGCCAGCGCAAAGAGAGAATGAGCCAGGGCAAAGAGAGAATGTGCCAGGGCAAAGATACATTGAGCCAGGGCAAAGAGACAATGTGCCAGGGCAAAGAGACATTGAGCCAGGGCAAAGAAACATTGAGCCAGGGCAAAGAAACATTGAGCCAGGGCAAAGAAACATTGAGCCAGGGCAAAGAGACATTGAGCCAGGGCAAAGAGACATTGAGCCAGGGCAAAGAGACAATGATCCAGGCCAAAGAGACATTGAGCCAGGGCAAAGAGACATTGAGCCAGGCCAAAGAGACATTGAGCCAGGGCAAAGAGACATTGAGCCAGGGCAAAGAGGCAATGAGCCAGGGCTAAGAGACAATGAACCAGGGCAAAGAGACAATGAGCCAGAGAGAATCTCAAATAAAAAACTTAATGCCAATCTAACCTATGCGAAGGAATTTACTTTATTACTTTTGAGTAGTGGAGCTGATGTAAATGCTTCAGATAATAATGGAAACACTCCCCTTCATTTCGCCATCTCAGCAAAAAGGTTTGACCTTTTTAAAGAAATGATGAAAAGAAAAGTGAATGTTAATATTAAAAATGACGAAGGGCAAACCTTACTACACCATGCAGTGTCAAGTTACCAAAAATTTGAACATTGTGGGGTTTTGTTGTTGGATAATGGTGCTTTGGCATCCATTGCGGACATTAAAGGTCGTACCCCGCTTGACATTGCCAGAGATCGAGACCTCTTTTATGCTTTTTTGAAACATTTAATATTACTGATAAGTGTGAAATTACATCCCTGTATGTCAATACAGACTAACAATGATAGAGAAGAAAAGTTTAAAGAAATATGTGAAAAGGAATGTAAAGATTTGAATACTTACTTTGAACTTCATGGGCGGTCCAAGTTACCATTGCTTCTTCGCTATAATTGTTTACCAACTTATACAAAAAATGAGTTTTTCCAGACTATTATGGAACGATCTGATTTAACTACAAGATTTCCCAACTATTATTCATATCTGAAGAACAAGTTTTCCCACGATCAAAAAAGAATAAAAATGATTGAGGAAAGTACACATGAAGTTTTTTGCTACTTTGGCGGAACAATCCATTATAACGAAGTTGGACGATTAGTGTACACTAAAAATTCCCATTGGGAGACACTGCCCAAAGAATTGAAATCACAAATCCTCTCATATCTTAGCACTGAAGAGCTAGAATACCTCTCGAAGCATTTAATTCAATAGTGTTTGGAGGTTGCAAACTGTTGTGTATATGTTCTTTTTAAGTATAGTGGAAATAACATTCATTGGAGTGGACTGTTCATCACAAACATTTAAATTTCAGTGTGTGCATATTTAAATGTTTTATAGGGGGAGAGGCCAGATTTTTTCATGATTTTATTAAGTTGATTCTAATTTTACCTCCCTCTTTTAATTGTCTGCTTTAGCTAATAGAAGACTCAAGAAAAAGCTCAGTTATAACTTTGAAATTTTTATTTTTACAAAATTTCTAAATTATTGGCTAATTTGCCCCCCCCCCCTCCTTTCCTCTCATATTGACTCAATAATCATACCCAAACAAAAGAATTTAAGTACTAGCCAACTTGACTTGATCATATATCCATAGATATATGGTTAAAGTTCAGAAGGTGCATAAAGTTACAATACACATTTTTAATACTTATAATTTGTTTTCTGCTTTAGGCTACATGTACAAAGATAAACACATTCATTATACGTTTTTATAGTTTATTTATCTTCTTCATTAATTTATACCTGACATGATCATAAATAACTATATATATATATATATATATATATATATATATATATATATATATATATATATATATATATATATATATATATATATATATATATATAAGTAGATAGTATCATGTTGGTTCTGGCTCACTTTTGGAGACAATCAAAAATCAAACAAATTTCACAGTTTTTTAATACAATTATGCAATATTTTTGCCACTTTTTGGCCAATTTTCAGCTTTTGTCAAATTATCACAAAAAATATGCAAATTTAATGAAATTTTTAACAAATATGCCTAAAATCTTCTACAAAATAAATTTTTTTTAAAAACAAGTAAAATTATCACATTTTATAAGTATTTTTTCAATAGTCGACTTTTCATAAGGTAATTTAAGTTTTCTGTAGTATTTTTTCAATAAAATTTGAATTTTTTTAAAACAAGTAAAATAAAGGTTTAGTATCAATAATATTGTAATAATTATTCAAATTTAACTAAAGCAGTTTCTTTATCATCAAAAGTCTTAATATCAGTGACAATTAAATATAAATCTTTTTTATTTAATTCTTTAATAGATTTATCATCAATTACATTAGTAAATCTTTTTGGTAAATGTACTTTACATTTTTCTAATTCAACAATAATTGTATATCCATATTTATCTTTAATTCTTTCAAATTTTTCAATTTTATATTTTTTATTTAAATTTAAACTTTTTAATGGTTTATATTCTTTAAATCTTAATTCACCAATATTATTAATTTCTTCTAGCAGATCCATTTATATAGAAAAAAATATCACAAACTTGTTTGTGATAGATATGTTAAAAAGTCATTATCATAATTAGGTTTTATACAAAAATCCATATTTAAGTATTTAAAAATCATAGGTAATAATTTTTTGTATGATATATTACTTTTCTTAAAACATAAATATTTATTAAAAAATAGTGTAATTTTTTCTTTATCTTCATTATTCAATTCAAAATCAATATTGTATATTTTGTTTAAAAATTGATAGTAAAATATCCAATTTGTACAATTCCTTTGTTTTAAAAATAATTTTATATTCTTAGGTGTTATTTCAAAATGATTGGAAATACATAAAATATATAATTCATTAATTAATTGTTGTGTTTTATATGGTTGAAAATGGTTAAATTCTCTTAAAATATGTTTAAGATGTTTATTCTTATTACTTTTTCTCTTAATCTTTTTTTCATAAATAATTCTTTTACATATATTACATCCTACACAATTTCCAATAATAGTAAAATTAGTTTGATTATGACATCTATAACACATATCCATTTATTTAAAAAAAAAATTATACATAAATGAATGAACCAATTCATTGTCACAAATGTAAGAAAAAAACTAAAAATATTAATCCACAAATTGTTAAAATGAAAAATGGATTATATAGAATTGCTACTAAATGTTCAATTTGTAAAACAAATAAAAGTAAAATTTTAAAAAAAGAAGTTAAACCTATAATTAAAAAAGAATTAACTAAAAATGAACAAATAATTGAAGCAAATGAAATTCATGCTCCAATTAGAAAGAAATTTTTAAAAAGAAAAATAATTACATTAGGTATTGATGATTTATGGGCAGCAGATTTAATTATAATGAAAAATTATGAAAAAGAAAATGATGGTTATAAATATATGTTAAATGTGATAGATACTTTCTCAAAATATGTTTGGTCAAAACCATTAAAGAAAAAAGATGGAAAAACAGTTTCTAGAGCATTTGAAGAAATAATTAAGGATGCAATTAAAATTAATCATAAATCACCTAATCTTTTACATACAGATAAAGGATTAGAATTTATCAATAAAGAATTTAAAGAAATATTAAATAAATATAATATTAAATTGTATCATACAGAAAATGAAGAAAAATCAAGTATAATAGAAAGATATAATAGAACACAAAATGAAAAAATGAAAATACAATTTGAAATTAATAAAAATTATAGATGGATAAATATTTTACCAAAAATTGTTAAAGAATATAATAATTCATATCATTCAACAATTAAAATGAAACCAATTGAAGTAAATAAAAATAATGAAAAGGATTTATTAGATACTGTTTTTAAATATAAACCACCAAAAATAATAACCAAATCAAAATTTAAAATAAATGATAGAGTTAGAATTGGAAATAAAAAATCAACATTTTCTAATAAATATAAAAATAATTGGTCTAGAGAAATATTTATAATTTCTAAAATTAATAATACAAATCCAGTTTATAAAAAATTATATGATAGTATTAAAGTTATTGAATTAAATGAAAAACAATGTCATAAATGTAAAGAAATTAAAGATATTTCAAATTTTAATAATTAGCATTATAGTAAAGATAGAAAAAATAGAATTTGTATACAATGTATTAGAGAAATGTTTTTAAAACCACAATTTTGTGAATGTGGAAGAAATATTAAATGGACTAATAATTATTTAAGACATTTAGAAACTAAAATTCATGACAAAAATATAACAAAATTAGAAAATTTAAAAATATGATAAAAATAATAATTTTACTTGTTTTAAAAAAGTTTAAATTTTATTGAAAAAATACTATAGAAAACTTAAATTGACTTATAAAAAGTTAACTATTGATTTTTATTGAAAAAATACTCTAGAAAATTTAAATTAACTTGTGAAAAGTTGACTATTGATTTTATTGAAAAAATACTCTAGAAAACTTAAATTAACTTGTGAAAAGTTGACTATTGATTTTATTGAAAAAATACTCTAGAAAATTTAAATTAACTTGTGAAAAGTTGACTATTGATTGAAAAATTACAATTTAAACTATAAATTACCTAGAAAAAAGTGGAAAAACTTCTCATATTTTTAAGAGTTTTATTTCTAAGTAAAAATTATTTCTAATAAATGGAACGAACAAATAAAAATATTAATTGTCCTTATTGCAATAAAAATATATTATATAAAAATTATGATAGACATTATAACTCAACTAAACATTTATTAAATAAACAAAAATATGATAATAAAATATTTGAATTAAAACATTGGTGTAAAAATAATAATATATATAATTATAAAAATAAAACTTTAGATGAATTGACAAATATTAAAGAAACATTTGATCTTACAAATTATTCATTATTTAATATAGAAAAATTAAATGAAATTGCAAAAAAATTATCTGTCAGAAATTATGAAAATTTATCTAGAGATGAACTAATTAAAAGATTAAACAAAATTAAAGAAAATCCAAATAATTTAAGATATAGATCATTAAAATATATTCAAAATTTAGCAATTAAAAATAGTATTAAAATTGTTAATAAAACTAGAAATGAATTGATTAGATTATTAAATGATTATTTTAAAAATAAACCAATTCCAAAAGAAAATATAATAAATATTCAAGAAGCTTCGTCATTAAAAGGATATTTTCAAGATTATATTTTAACAAATTCAAATGATGATTTAGATATTAATGATTATTTAGAAACTCAAAGAAATGAAATAAAAAAATTGATAGAAAAACAAAAATTCAAAAATATTAAAGGACAGATGGCTTTAGAATGTGAATATGAAAGAAAATTAATAAATGGTGAAATTCAAAATAGTAATATGTATTTTTGTATAAAAAGTTCAGATATTTTAAATATAGATGATTTTATTGATGATCAATTTAAGTTAAGAAATTAATAGTTAGAGAACAACTAAATCAACCATCAAAAGGCTCTGGTTGGTCATTAAAAAGATGTGTTGAATTAAATCTAAAATTATCTAAAAATAATTCATTAAATGCTGGATCATATATAGAATTACCAAATGAAATTAAGAATAAAAAATGTTGTGTAAATTTTAAAAATAAAGATGAATATTGTTTTATTTATGCAATTAGATGTGCTATTGATAAACCAAACAAAAATGCTGAAAGAGTTAAACAATACCAAAAATATATAAATGATGATATTTTTAAAGGTTTTGATTATCCAATAACATTAAAAGATATTAAATTATTTGAAAAAAGATCATTTGATTCTAAATATAATTATCCATCAATGTCAATAAATATTTATAGAATTGATGAAGATGAAAAAATAGTGCCATTACAAATATCTGAACATTATAATACAAAACTAGAAATTGATTTATTATATTATAAAATTGGTAATAATTCTCATTATATATTGATTACAGATTTAAGTAAGTTAGTATCTAAGCAATTAACACAAAAAAATACAAATAAAAAATATATTTGTAGAAGATGTTTAACTCATTTCTACAAAAACAAAGACTTAAATAATCATTTAGAAATATGTAAATCATTAGAACCTTGTAGACCTATAATGCCATTTAAAGGTCAAACTGTAAGTTTTAAAAATTATTATAAAAAGTTTGAACATCCATATGTAATTTATATGGATTTTGAAAGTATATTAGAAAAGATTGATAATTGTAAAAACAATCCAAATTGTTCATATACAAATAAAATTCAAAAACATAAACCATATGGATTTACAATTTATTTAGTATCTAGAGTAACTAATAAAATGTATAAACCTATTTGTTATAGAGCAAAAAATGAAGAGGAATTAATAAATGTACCAAATAAATTATTTGAATATTTAGATGAAATTTCAAAATATATAGCTAAAAAATATAATTCAAAAAATAAAAAGCCTATGAATTTAACTAATGAAGAAGAAATTAATTATCAGAAAACAAATATTTGTCATATTTGTGAAAATAGTGGTTTTGATAATGATAAAAGAATAAAAGTAAGAGATCATTGCCATTTAACAGGAAAATTTAGGGGTGCTGCACATTTAAATTGTAATTTAAATCTAAAATTCCCTCAAAATATTCCTATATTCTGTCATAATAGTTCAAATTATGATACACATTTGTTTATAAAAGAATTAGCTAAAAAATATGGTAAAATTGATTTGTTAGCTAATACAGATGAAAAATATATAAACTATTCAGTAAATTCTGGTTATGGTTATGAATTTGAAGGTGATAAACCTAGAAAATTTATAAAATTCTCATTTGTAGATACATTTAGATTTATGGCTACATCAATTGAAAAATTAGCTAAAAATCTTAAAGAATTTAAGCATATAAATAAATTTATAAAAGAAAATGATATAATTGAATATGATAATGAAACTTTAAAAATATTAACTTCTAAAGTTGTATTTCCATATGAATTTATTGATAATGTCAAAAAATTAAACTATGATAAAATATTAGAAAAAGATCAATTTTATAGTTGTTTAACTAATGAAAATATAAGTGATGATGATTATAAACATTATATAAAAGTTTGGAATAAATTAAAAATAAAAACATTAGGTAATTATTCAGATTTGTATAATATTCAGGATGTATTATTATTAGCTGATATATTTGAAAATTTTAGATCTGTTTGTTTGAAAAATTATCAATTAGATCCAGCACATTATCTAACATCACCATCATTAGCTTGGGATTCTATGTTAAAATTAACAAAAATTAAACTAGAATTAATAAGTGATTATAATATGTATTTAATGATTGAAAAAGGTATTAGAGGTGGTATTTCACAATGTATAACTAGATATTGTAAAGCAAACAATAAATATACAAAAAATTATGATAAAACAAAACCTGAAAATTATATGTTATATATAGATGCAAATAATTTATATGGATGGGCTTTAAGTCAAAAATTACCTTATAAAGATATAACATGGATGAATCCTAATACATATACATTAAATGAATGGGAAGAAACATTATTAGAATTAGATGAAAATGCTGAATATGGATATATATTAGATGTTGATTTAGAATATCCTATTGAATTACATGATAACCATAAAGATTTACCATTAGCACCTGAACATTATAATAATAAGCTTTGCACAACATTATTTGATAAAAAAGATTATGTTATTCTTTCAAGAAACTTAAAATATTATCTACAAAAAGGATTAAAATTAAAGAAAGTTAATAGAGTTATAGCATTTGATCAAGATGATTATATGACAAAATATATTGAATTAAATACTAAATTAAGATCCCAATCAACATCAGATTTTGAAAAAGACTTTTTTAAATTGATGAATAATAGTGTTTTTGGAAAAACTATGGAAAATGTTAGAAATAGATGTGATATTAAATTAGGTGATGAAAAGTTTTCATTAAAACAAGCAAAAAAACCTAATTTTAAAACATTTAGTATATTTGATAAAGACTGTATTGCTTCACATATGATAAAAGAAAAGGTTAAATTTGATAAACCAATCTATATAGGATTTTCAGTACTTGATTTATCAAAATTACATATGTATCAATTTTATTATGAAAAATTGAAGAAGTTTGATCCAAATATAAGGTTATTATATATGGACACAGACAGTTATTTTATAGAATTTAAAAATGATCCATATAAAATTATTAAAGAAAATATTAATGAATTTGATACAAGTGATTATAAGAAAGAACATGAATGC